>QFFB01023048.1:0-12859 GCA_003316465.1 Ramaria cf. rubripermanens
TACTATCTACGAGCCACTTTTGATCAAGCATCTCCCTGGGTGTTGGTCGCTGTAGGGCTGACACGGTCAAGCTACGGTCCATTCTACATAAGCTGGTGATGCGTGAAAAAAAAAACAGGCTAAACTGACCTGACTCTGATGAAGTCCTTCATTTCTTGGCTCCACGTGCAGTCTTCCTCGTCTTGTAGTTGGGGTATCTGAGGTCAGAAGGGTCGATTGATAAAATGGTGTCTATGGGATGACAGGGGCTCACCTCTCCGCGAACAATGTAAGATAACAACTCGATGGGGTTGTCAAGGTCATCAGGATATGGAAATCGGTTCATCGCAAGCTCCAGAAGAGTCAACCCTGACGACCACACATCCGAGCGGATAGTGTACATCTGGCCTTGAATCCTTTCCGGCTATCGTAAAGGACGCAGGTTATGTGAAGTCCAACAACTATCTTATGACGACTCACAGCCATGTAGTAACCTGTGCCGGTGAATGTTCCGGCTTGAGAATCGACTAATTCTCCGGATACACCAAAATCGCACAACTTGACTACGCCCTTTCCAGAGAGAAGGACGTTCGACGGCTTTATGTCACGATGCACTATCTTCATGGTATGAAGATATGCAAGACCCTTGAAAATCTTTGGTGAAAGTCAGTTGAGTGGGATAAAGTCGCTTATAGATCTAATCGTACCCCTTCCGCCAATTTTCCGGCGACCTTCTCACTGATCCTCCTTCCCAGCTCGCGAACCTTCTTCCCCACTGCGTCAAGACTTCCGCCCTCACAAACCTCCATCAGAAGCTTCACCTCGCTCGAGGAAGGTGAAATATACGCTCCATGAAACACGATAATATTGGGATGATCAGTGGACATGAAGGAGAGTTCCCTGATCAACTGAATAGCAGGGGTGGTGCGAGTGGGAATGGTCTTGCGTGCCATGATAAGGCCGCTACGTTTGTCCTTGACTTTGTGTACTGCACCACCTGCACCTTCTCCTAATCGACCAATGTCTTCGAAGTCGTCATCTGTCCAATCGTCGCCACTGTAACCACGCGGGACTTGCTCTTCATCCGACCCATCTGGGTTCCGACTACGATTACGTTGCTCTCTGTCCCTCCCCCTGTCACGGATGGAGAGATCGCTGATGGCTGTGCGGAGTTTCTCAAATTGGTCGGGTTCTTCGATACCACCACTCGAGGAAACAGGGGGTCGAACTGTGCGAGCGTTGAAATCGGAAGGCGAATCAGTACTATTCCCGACAAGACTCGCTGGCGTGATATCTATCGATTCAACTGGCGGCTCGGAGCGACCGTTGACAGGAATCTTGAGCGAAAGGATCGGAGTGACGGGACGTCTTGGGGTCGAGGGCCTGGAGCCGATACCTGGGACCTGAAGTCTCTGAGTCGGTGTCATGGAGCGAAAATGAAGAGAGTCTGTTTCGAGAGGCAAGTCAGCTATATGGGGTTGTGGGGAGCCCGGTAAAGGACGAGCCCCCCCTGGACGAGGCCTTGGACGAAGGTCGCCATTGTGAAGGGCCATGTTTTCATGCAAGAAAGAGACAAGTAGATAGAGGTGGCCAGCCGCTGGATGTAGGAAAGAGTGGAGAACTTGGTGCTAGGATGAGCTATATAGAGGACAAGAAACGAGATGCCTGAGTAACTATTCCATAGACGCGCGGATCCGGCGGCGTGACGAGTTGCCGAAAATATTATTGTAACTGGACCCCGGAGTTTCTTCATCGACGCAGTATATGGACGGTGCACCACGGGTTTCCACTGGCAATAATCGCAGACTTTGGACCACGTAGCGTCTACCGCTAGTAATGTACTAGGAATTGTCGTGATATTCACTCAGCCACAGTTCAAGTCCCGGAGGTAGAAGAAGACCATTATCTTGTTTGATATAATGCTCGTATCAGTGTCGTCCAATTGGCCGCTCGAGGTGAGTTTCGTGTGCCATTATTACCACGCAAACGTAGATCGCTGTTTGCGACGGCCCCGGGCGGTCGTGGCGCGCATCGCATCAACGAAATGTCAGGACAGAATCTCAATACGGACTCAGGGATTGCCGTTGCCTGGCCCCTGGAAGCTGTGAGCGCGTTTGAGGCTTCGAGTTGAGCTTGAGCTTGAGCGACACTTGCTGTAAGTGAGCTTGAACCTCGACATTTCAAGCTGTTCCCTGAATCGTCACAAGTTTCCATGTGGCTGCCCATCAGGGAGCCAATCAAACCCCGTGAAACTGTCCAGGTCATTTTGACCGCCCATCCGATGACTATATGGGCTCACCAAACAACCGCCGATCTGATTAATGTTTCTGGCGGACGTATGACTGCGCACACGTTTAGTAAAGGTTCTAGTCGTTCCGCAAGCTTTGGATTATTTCTAGCAGTCAATGACATACAACACCCCTGGCGCAGTTGACAAACCGTCTGGTAAATCGACTCATCACATGGAATAAATCTGGAGTAGCATGCTGCCCTGCCAGGCAGGGATCGTTGTGTTGTATCGAGCAAACGTCGCCGGGACATATGCATGCTTAATTCCCTATGTATCGATCAACCATCGAGGTGGCTCAGCTGGTCTTGCATTTAAAAACCAACAGTACTAGTGTATTCCCCCGAAGTCTTTTGTAGACAGCTGGTCGATCCATGGCCATTGTTCTGACTGACCGCAGCGGTTCGATCACGTTCGAACACCGCGATCAACGAACAAATTTCGAAAATTTTGATCAACCACCGCTACCAAAGCCTCCTCGTAAAATTCATAGAACATTTTGATAGCAGACAACTGATTGAAGTGTGCGGCAGTAAATCACCTGAGGTAGCAGATCCGGCCTTCTGTGAGTTTACTGACAAAACGTGGACCTACATACACAACTTTGCTCAATTATCCCACAGTACCCCTCTTTGACATGTACCACTAAAACAGCAAGCATCCTGAGTAATGGACACTTGGAAACAAGAGCCATCGACCCAGATGTCACTGAATCAGAGCGGTAGCAGTTCTCCGTCTAAGAATTGGTCGAAAAGTGGTGACCGGCCTGTTCCTCCATCTCTGCGTCTCGACAGCCTGGGTGTCAATCCCAACAATCTCATCGGCAAGGTGCTGCGACGTGTCGTTCGCTCTCCTCGTCATCCCACGATCACCCTTCAGTTTGCCGATTCTACGGTATTCCAAATCCATGTTGAGGGTTATCACCCAAACCCATCTCTTCGGGGTATTCCGAAGGTGAGCAGGACACTGGACATACTGCTCAGTGCCTTGTACTTCCCCCGCCATCGGCAGGAGCTGGAAATGGACACTTCTCTTGACGATCTCATGTCAGCTTGCGGTAACGGACAGTCCACTATTGACCTACTGATTTCCGACTGTGCTTTTGTCCGACTTACGGATAAAGCATTCGAGACGAAAGTACGGCAGGAGAAGTGGGATCAGAATCATCTTGGGCTGGTAGGTTATCCAAGTCATACACATGTTCTGTTGTTTCATGTCCCCAGGCCCTGAAGTTTGACGGAGATCCAGCATGGCATTGTGTCTGGGCTGCTGTCGTCGAGCATGATCACGGAGAGGGAGGACATGAAACCTTCCGAAGCTATGAGGACGTATATCTCCAGCCTATATCAGCCCCGCCGTCACCAAGTAAACCCCGATTTCCCGGCCGCCAGAAGCGCAGAACATCAAATGGAAAATAATATTTTGAGGTAGGCCTGGTATTCAGTTGCAGAGCCAAGGATGAAATTCGCTGTATTGATCCGCTCCTTCTTTCCAGGGTCACTTTACATACACAATGGGCGCGGGATTCAAGCAAGCTGGCACTCGGTGCCGGATGGACGTTATAACTTATATCAGCTGGTCCCCGATGACTGTACATCTGTACTACAAATTTTCTTGTGATCAGAGATCACCTGCGTGCCATGAGCCGCGCTGTATATGGCAGTGCCTGCCAGCACTGCATGCCATGATGCTACGAATTCGAAGCTCATCACAATCACGGTGATATTCTTGTTCTGGGAAATTGTTCATTAATATTCTCTACGGTGAATCGTTCACCTCCAAACAAGGCCCCGGCAGTAGTCGTAAATGAACCAAGGTCTTCGGTCGGATCATCGACGGATGGACCTGCAGGCCTGTAAGAAGCACCATCTTACTAAGCAGAGCTGATTCTGACCCTACTTTGCTTGCCTCCCCCTCGTTCCACAGCTGCATTGGCCTCGAAAGTCCTCGTGTACAAGTGAGCCCTTAGTATCTCTCAGAGGCTCGCCCGAAACTGCGCCGGTACGACTCCAATAGATCCCCCTTGAAGCTCAACGGTTCCTCATCTACCGAGAGGTTGTCGCTAATTTCCCGTATGTCTCCTTTACTCTGCCGTAACCCTTTACACTCTTCATCGCTTACCGTTCTACTCCATGTTTCGTGTCTCCGCTCACCACGGAATGACGGTTTCAGACGATCGTTATCGGCCATCAGGCAAGTCACCAAGTATGCTACAGCATGGTACCGCAGCACAAGCCCGTATTCGGATGTCTCTCGGTCATGTTAGTCAGATGGTACTGACACGAGAGCCGAAAAAGCCATTTTCAAACCGGTTTACATCACGCGCAGATCTTCAAGCTGCCAGACTTTTCCCGAATGAGTCCTGGGTTCGCCCGCTACCTCTCTGTGCAATTTGAAAATGCCTCGCGGCAAATTCTTCACTTTGGGAAACCAATTCGGGTATCCCTCATCGCTGATTCATCCTGGGATCGTGTTTCGGCCGGGAACGGATGGTTGATCGAGATATACCTGGCTATCCACATCATGGTTTGGAATGATAGCGTCTGCTAGCGTTGGAAGTATGCAAGTGCCAAACTTTGTGTTTGAAAAAGGAACGGACTTATCTTCACCAGGCCCGGATGGAAAGAACGGTTCCAACAGTGAATTAGGTGCTGTGATGACACCAGATAACGCCCTGATCTCACTATTGCGGGGCAGCCTGGCCGACCACTTCTGGTCTATCCAATGCGCGAGGGCGTCTGCGAAGCGTGTGGTGATACTTAGCCAATAACATGATTCCTGGGAATCTGCGCGCCACAACGGCCGGAGAAGACGAGCATGAGGCGACTATCGTTTACCCCCCACACTTCGATCGGCTTTTATAAGCTTATTCACAGTCACAAGACGAGTAGGTCAATTATTCGGTCTGTCTATGTTAAGTCTGTTTGGTTCTGTTTCTCGAGGAATAATTCCCGAACACTAAGATTGATAAGTAATTTTAACCTCAGTGGTAGTGGTCGTGGTCGTGGTCATGGTAGGTCTTCAAGTTCTTCTCATCGGCGGCTGGTTTATTAACCTCTCGATCACTGCCCATAACTGAACTGAGGTTTAAATATCACAGGCAACAATACAATTTAAGATATGCTGCATGACTATCCCGGCACCTATCAAATCGATCGTGAGGACAGGAAAGGCGTCAAAAATTCGGTGACATCGGAAAGAGAACGAAGGCGGTCCGGATAGATAACTCATGGTGAAAAAATCATTGCCACGTTTTACGCAATTTCTGTCAGGGTCATCTGTGTTGAGTTTGTTTTTCCTGGAAAGCGGACAGGTTCGATAATGATGACTCGAGCCGAGCTTCGACCTCGTACCTTGTGCAGTTTGCCACGAGTCATCGGGGGCGCGTGCACCTTTGGGGGAGGGGGTCAGTGAAGGCAACAGAATCTCAGTTCACACATTATGTAGTGGTAAGAATAAAGCGTGACCGCTGCCTCGAGGTGATGAGCTCAAAAAGGAAAGAAGACTGGAACTTCGGTATTATCCGAATTAGCGGTTTCTAAACGCGCGTACATTCTGCAATGTCGCGATCCACTGTCTCTTTCTCCAGGTAAATCTACTCAACTTTGCCGCATCTGCTTGAATTCGTTTGAATAATGGTGGTTCGCGCGAGTGTAGTGTAACGCCTGCGAACAGTGGTACGGTCAGGAAGCTGAATAGCGTACTCTTTCCAATCCGCTACTCTGAGAAGTTTTACAAAGATATCATCGCTCCCGAAGCCGAAAGCTTTTGCAAATTAGGTCAGATATAGTTTCATGGCCTGGAGAGCCCAGAAAATCTCATGCAGTCCTCAGTATATTTCAATGATGTCCCCGTAGGGACAATCTGCTGTCGTGTGGAGAAGGGTGACCACGAGGGAGAAGCGAAGCTCTACCTGATGACTATGGGGATTCTTGCGGTAATCGTTGCCGATCTTGTTGCACACCCCCCAGCATGGCTCATATGAAGATATCAGCCTTATCGCTCAAGAAAGCTTGGAACTAAAGCTCTTCAAGAAATTCTAAACGCGGCGAGTGCACACTCCAAGCCAAAGATTACGTGCGTGAATCTTCACGTACAAGAAAACAATGAAGATGCTCGCCGGTTTTATGAACGCCACGGATTTAAGGTCATAGGATTGGAGCCGGAATATTACAAGAGAATCGAACCTCATGGCGCTTGGCTATTGCAGAAGGAGATCCAAGAAGATGCTTGAAGGCTCACAGCAGCAACATATACTGATTAAAGAGGCTCGTGATGTGGTTGAACCATATCGCTGTCGTAATTTAATGCAGAAATTCCATTCGCAGACTATGGATTAACGTGACAAAGTCCTGATTATATTGCATAAAGCCATCAAAGAACCCATAGCGCTGTCTGGCGAGTCAATTCACTATGGCATCATGACACACCAACCACAAAAACACAAACCCAATCCGGTATGTTCTCGTAAACCGAACTATGCGTCCTCGAGACCGCACTGCTTTTGCGACTAGATAGTCAAGAGGTTACACTATGCACGTTAGATGGCGGCACTGGGCTACACGACAGACCTGGTGTCGCTTGAGGGCATCTTTCCGGGTGAATGTCCTGCTGCAGCTGGCGCATTCAAACGGCTTGGCCCCACTGTGTGAATCACTAGAGAATCGAAAGTTTAGATTATAACGAAATATGTATACAAAGACATAATTACCGATGCCTTTTCAGGTCGTGCGAACGATCAAACGAAAGGGCGCATTGATCACACGAGTAAGGACGCATGGGCGAAGCAGGATACATGGGATTAGAAGAAGACGGGGGCATTGTCACCGAGGATGCTGACGAATGCGAACTGGCATAGCCAGATACATCATGCGAATCATATGACTGGGATGACAAGTGTGGGGGAGGGTATGCGGAATGAGGCGGTTGATAATACTGGGGTGGGGGTTGAGAACGAGGTATTGAAGCGGTGGCATAGGCTGGATATGCGGCGGTGGTGCCCGGGTGACCGGACGAGTAATGCGAGGAAGCCTTGTACACTGATGAATAGGTATGAGTAGGCGAATGGACCCAGAGGGCGAAGAAGAGGAACCTCCATAAGACGAAGTGGGAGCAGCGACATTGACAGGAGTCTTAGTAGAAGGGTAGCGTGGCTCTTTTGACGAGGAATAGTAGGTAGGTGCAGAGTACGCCATGATTCAAGTCAACTCAGAGGTGATTTATGGGGACACAAGAGCTGTTCAGACTGACCTTTTATTACGCAGAGGCCGGACACAAGCTAAGTGAACGAAAGCGTTCGGAGAGTCCATCTGGCTATCCCGCGGCTGAAGTTAGCGCCACCGGGGTGTATGGACCCTTTCACAAGTTTTTTCCATGGGAAACAGATCCAGACAGAGTAGAGTTGCCGATTATGAGGAGCTGCCCCTTGTGGATGTTCGGGTGTCGGCGGAAGATGTATAGCCTTGAGGCGTGGAGTGAAAGGAAACGAGAATTTGGAGCATAATTGCCTTGGAGAGCATCCAGAACGATAAGGGTATACCACAGAGAACTAAAACGTGGGCGGAAGCCCATTCGATCGCGAGGGCTGGCAAGGCCGACTGAGTTCACATCTAGTCGCCTGGATGTTGATGGGACTAACCGCTCATCCCCTTGAACAGATGCTAATCTTTAAAGATGGGTTAAAGTTGCAAAAACATAGAACAAGAGGTAGAATCGAAGGGGCACCAGGACGCGCCGTGGGACTGGCGTTTGCCGCCGAAAATAAAAACAGATAAAAAACAAAGTGCTGCCTTTGACAAATCTCGACCCTTTGTGTGCCATTAATCTGACAGTCGACCACTTGTTTGATCATGACAGAAATAGGGATCTGGGTGACCTTTCCCAATGCTTCACATGCACGTGGAGAACAAGGACAAGTACCCGGTACGCCTCAGCGCCCTTTCTTGAAACTGAGTCTGCCTTGGACCCTCATCTCTGACCCTATTTTGCTTCACTGCCCGTTCCTATCAAAGGGAATCACTCGCGACATACGTATATGTCGGCCAGGTTTTCTCCATCTAGCCGGAGCCCCTCCATTATCATAGCTCAGACTTGAATATTTGGCTGCTCCCCAGAAGCTTGGTTTATCGGCAGGGTTTCACGCCAGTAAGGTTTCACAAATAAAAGTTCAGTAGTAGATGATCGGGCCGCCAACCGCGATCGTATTGTACTGAGCTGCCTCCCAGGAACGGGATGATTAGCATGTCCTGAGTTCGCCACAGGTTCGTCCAATTCACATACTATCGGTTTCTTGACTTGCCGGCCAGAATACCACGAGTTCATAGAGGGCCAGAGATGATTCGCGTATACCCCTCAAATGCACCCAAACGTCGGGAACAGAATGGAAAACACTAAGCAGTGCTCCAGCCACTGAAGGGACCCTGTTCGATGTGCGTATTGTGAAGATTTTCAAGCGTTTTCGATTTCATACATGTGTGTACACGTCAATGAGACGTATATTGACGAAGGTCCTGGGACACGAGACACATGGTTTTCTAATACTTGGCGCAAAAACCTGCAGGTTGTGGCGTATCTCTGCGTCAAACAACCGTCAGCCTTTGCCAATGGGTGGCTGAGCAGCGACTTACCGCGGCCGTCGAAGAGGCGTTAGTCGAAGCACTATTCACAACACCGGCAGCTCATTCAAGGACCCTGACGCACAGTGCGGTATCGTGAGAGCTGCGGGTCCTATGAATTGTCTTGTAGCCACCCTCAACTTTGATTCAATGTACCACCAACTGAAGCAGCTCTCGAGAATCTCCTTATATGGAGTTTGCTTATGTAATGGTAGAATGCTCCTGACAAGTCCTCTCGTCAGACCCTTTCTCAACATGGCGCCGAAACGGGTGGCAATGTCTCCTGGACCTAGCACGCCCAAAGGCAAGAAATCAAAGTTATCAGCGGGTCAGAAAACTTTACACAGCTTTTTCGGCTCACCTTCCTTGAAGAGCGCAGAAGAAACGGTTGACCAGGGAAGTACAGCGGAAATGCAGGACCGTGAATTGGCCGAACAATTGGCGCGAAAAGACGGAATTGATGTGGAGATTACCAAGCGTTTAGAAGCCTCGTGGCGGAATACTCGTGCCAGCAGCAGCGGTAGGAACGCGACTGACGCCATTGTGGTAGATTTAGACCAGGTCTCCAGCGGTCACACCGTTGGCACGACATCAGTGTCAACTGTAACACCTGGGAAGTCACAAACACATACTCATGATCACGTTGCGTCAGGGTCAAAGCCACTGGGGCAGACATTCATGTCCACAGTTTCTCCCTTCATCGATGTGACTCCCCAATCCTCCGCTTCTTTGAAATTTCCGGACTTATCTGTAGACCCAGCAATATTCGCGATCAACGGTAATCCCCCTTGGGCCCCCCTCACACAGACGCCATATTCCTTCCTTGTTCATGCTCTTTCAACTCTCTCACAGACGCGCTCTCGAATTTTAATCCTCAACACACTTACAAATTACCTCCGCTTGATATCACTTTATGACCCTCCATCTCTTCTTCCGTCTCTTTATCTTCTATCAAACACACTCTCCCCTCCTTATCTCTCAGTAGAGCTCGGATTAGGAATGTCCATCATTTCCCGATCGATCCAGCAAGTATCCGGTCTGACTTCTTCTGCCCTGAGTAAGCTTTACAGATCGCTGGGTGATCCAGGGGACGTCGCCTTTGCTGCAAAATCGTCCGTGCGGACTTTGATTCCTCACCTAGCCCTTACCGTCCTTGGTGTGTACGACACTCTGCTGAAGATTTCTCGGGCGCAGGGTCAGGGTGCAGCCAAAGTCAAGCAATCGCTTGTTGAAAAATTACTTCTTTCTGCCAAGGGGGAAGAACCTCGGTACCTTGTTCGCACGCTTTGCCAAAACCTCCGAGTGGGTGCTGTAAGGTAAATCAATAGCCATTGTAAATGAAATAGACCTTACTGGCAGTCAGGAAAACAATCATATCCGCTTTAGCGCGTGCGATGGTCTTTCCTTCTCTGAACCCATCAACGCCTAAACATTCCAAGTGGCGTGCCTCCCACGGGCTGCTTGAAAATGTTCAACCAATAACTTCCGAAGGAAAGAAGAAATCTGTGGTAAATCCTGCTCGTCAGGAGCTAATGGAATTATTTGCAAACGCTGAGGCACTGGTTAAACGTTGCTTTGTGCAACATCCTAATTTAGACAATATCGCTGCAGCGCTCCTAGAGGTAGGGCTAGAAGGGCTAGCTGAACGTGTGCCCTTGGCTGTGGGTACGTGCTTCGGGGTGATCGTGGTGTCATTGTCGAACCTCTTTCCTGATGCTTGCAGGTGTACCCCTTCACCCTACCTTGGGGTCTCCCACGCGATCTTTGAATGCGGTGTACGAACGACTTAATGAACAGCCCTTCGCGGCAGAATTCAAGTACGATGGACAGAGGGCTCAGCTGCATGCCTCACGAGGTCTCAATGGTACTTTAACCGTGAAAATATTTTCTCGACATCTTGAGGACATGACGGACAAGGTTTGTAGCCCACGAATAGAATCAGCCCATAACGATTTGACACACCCTACGACGCTTAGTACCCCGATGTCATTGCCTTAACGGAACAACTTTTCGCCTTGCATCCTGAACTATCTTCCTTTATTGTGGATGCGGAAATTGTTGCGGTCGACATTGAGACAGGTGGACTAAAATCATTTCAAGAGCTTTCACAGAGAGCCCGGAAGGATGTACGACTCGAAGATGTGACAGTGGCCGTCTCTCTCTTCGTTTACGACCTCATGTATCTCGACGGAAAGGTGGGCGGCCTATGCGACTGCAGTCCTAAGTTCGATTGAACAAGTTCACGTTAGATATTATTAGAAATGCCCTTTCGTCGGCGAAGGAACCTCCTTCGTGAGCATTTTCCTCCTGTTTTACCGAATAAACCCACCATTGCTCGTCTTCAACATGTCGAGAGTCGTGACAGTGAGGAAGGTCGGGACGTCATAGAGGCATTGTGGCGAAAGGCTGTGGCAGGCCGCTCGGAAGGTTTAATGATTAAAGTAACAATCTGTCCCCCTTCCATATGTGAACTTCGCTGAAATAAGGTCCAAATCTGTTATGTAGCTCCTGGACAATGGCGAGGTCAGCAGTGGTGAACTCTCGTCAATGAATGAGAAGAGCAGGAAGAAACCACTCCCCGCCTCTTATGAGCCTGGTATAGCATCTGGAAATGCATTTTTCGCATTCCTCGCTCTGACTCCTCTAACCTTTCCCCAGATAAGCGCACTTTGGCTTGGTTAAAGCTAAAGAAAGACTACGTAACCGGGCTGGGCGACAGCTTAGACCTTGTACCCATCGGTACAGCTTTCTTCTATGTGTTGGGTAACTGGCACTTAAGCGTGTGATGGTACCAAAGGTGCATGGAATGGAAATGGACGTAAGGCTGATTGGTGGAGTCCTGTGCTGCTCGCGTTATGGGATGGTAACTCCGGGGAATTCGTTGCAGTTTGCAAATGCATGTCCGGTATGTCTTTGACCGGTTTGTTTGATGCTCTACTTCATGTGCTCCCCCCTTCTTTTGCGCAGGATTTTCTGACGCGTTCTACAAGGTACGATAACATCGTCGTGCCCGATCTCACTCGTTAGATTCAATTCCAGGATTTGAATGAGAGATATTCCCCGGATACAGATACATGTTCAAGTGCACCGCTGTGGAATTGTAAACTAGGGGGTAGGCATAGCATAATGATCGGCATATCTGAGATGCTGAAGCATTTTTCTAGGTTTCAAGCCGACAGTTTATTTTAAGCCAAGCGAGGTTTGGGAGGTCCGTGGCGCTGAGTCGGTTCTTTCCGTGTGTTATTCGACGCATCGTTGATGTAGATTTGATGGCATTTAACACTTCAGTATCACCTCAAGTCCGATATCCGTTGCGGCACTCGGATTAGTACCAGGGACGCGAGGACTGAGCGTGAGGTTTCCTCGATTTATCAAGATCCGAGAGGATAAAGGTTTGGAACAAGCATCAACTCCCAAGTTCCTGGCCAATATGTGGCAGGCTCAGGAGAAGAGAGGGAATGATGGGAGAGGAAAGGATGAGGGGGAATTGTTGGATGCGGAATGGGAGTCTGAAGCTGCAGAAGAGGACTCAGAATAATTTAAACCTAATGTAACTCGTATAAGGTCACTTGAATAAATGCATTCTGCCCTTTCCGAATGAGATATCTTGCTCGTAGATCATATGTATATCAGACACGCACAAGAAACGCACTTCATGTCTACGACACTGGATTTCTTTGAGTCACAGCCTCACAGGATACTAATTAGGACTTACATATCTATATTCTAGATTATGAAACCGTGGTCCGTGATGCAACGACTCTCTAAAACAGCGGCAGACTGGATCCGGGACAAAGAAAGAGCACGACCGAGGTCCCATAAGTACTTATAGCTGCAGATAGTCAAATACAGCAACAGATGTTTCAAACACCGCCTGCGGTGGCGTCGGCGCTATGGCAATTGGCAGGGTGGGAAATCAACACCAGGTCTTTTTGCCCTTCTCCACACCCTTTGTTTCTATTTTGCCCACCTGTGGCCC
>QFFB01023049.1:0-12619 GCA_003316465.1 Ramaria cf. rubripermanens
TCGAAGTCTCTGACCTCCGAGTCTCCGACCTCCGAAGTTCCGGGTAACGTCCGTGAACTTAACAAGAAGGACCATTGCGTGCAGGCTAATAGGTATTATTCCTGTTAGTGCATCTTTAGCAGTTCAGGTTTTGTGTGGTGCAGAAGTAGGTGAGGTTCTGATGGTTATTGAGAATCTCAATCTTGTACTTTGTTCCCTCTAAGATGTGGTGCCATTCCTCAAGTCTCTGAATGACAGAGAGGAGCTCCTTGTCATGGATGGCATAGTTGCATTCTGCATCAGTGAGGCTTTTGTATACAAAACCCACAGGCCTCCATTTGTCATCATTGCCAAGTTGGGACAGTACAGCTCCTGTGGCATAGGTGGGTGCACTGGTCTCAAGATAGAAATGTTTTCTCTGATCAGGGAGGACAAGGATTGGTGTCAAGGTGATGAGGTGTTTGAGCTTGTCAAAGGATGCTTGCTTTGGACTGCTCAGATCCCAAGACCACTGGGCATCCTGTTTTATCAACTGGTTGAGAGGTTTTGCAATGTGTGAGGAGTCATCTACAAAGTGGTAGTAGAAGTTAATAAAACTGAGGAATGATTTGACTTCAGTGACATTGTGTGGTGCTGGCCAATCTCACACTCCTGTGACCTTGACATGGTCCATAGAAACCTGCCCTTGAGAGAGAATGAGGCTGAGATACTCTATTTCCAATTGCTTAAATAAGCATTTTTCAGGCTTGAGGTACATATTATTGGCATGAAGGATTTCAAGGACACATTGTATGATCTTATGATGTTCTTTGAGTGACTCAGTGAAGATGAGAATGTCATCCATGTGAACCAATACAACCCCTTCATTGATGAGGCCCTTGAAGATGTCATTCATTATTGTTTAGAAGGTTGCTGGGCTGTTCATGAGTCCAAAGAACATGACTAGGGGTTCATAGAGGCCCCTATTTGTTCAAAAGGCTACCTTCCACTCATCTCCCTCTTTTATGCATACATTGTTATACCCCCACCTGATGTCAAGTTTTGTGAAGTACTTGGCCCTCCCAGTAGCAATCTTATTTATGATGTCTGGAATGAGGGATAGAGGATAGGCATTCTTGATTGTTATATCATTGAGCTTGCCATAGTCCTGCACAAATCTGAGACTGCCATCCTTTTTCTTCACAAAGAAGACTGAAGATGCCATAGATGACTTGGAAGAGCATATGTGATGGCTCTTCAGGTTCTCTTCAAGGAAACAATCCAGTTCCCCTTGCTCAATTGGAGACATCAGGTAGACCATTGTGCTAAAGGGTTGTACACCTGGTGTAAGCTCAATCATGTGGTCCCACTACTTCTGAGTGGGTAGTTGGTCAAATGACTCCTTAGAGAACACATCCTTGAACTCCTGGTATGGCTTAGGGATGAGATCTTCAAAGGATTTGACCTGTGCTGACTTGCCTGCTTGCTTGGCAAGCTGCTGAAAAACTGTTATGCTTGCACCAATCATCTCAGATTCTTTGTCCATGAATATGACAAAGGTTCTATCCCTTTCCTCAAGTAGGCCATGAGTATGTTGTGTAGCAGTGTCTCTTGGGTGTTCACTCTCCTCCAGAACAGTTTCAATCAATCAGGGGTCCTCTGACAGTGGGTCCAGCTCCACATCAATCAGGACAGTATGTCATCTTCACATCCCCCATGTGCCAGTTAACTTCTGGGTTGTGTTCAATAAGACATGTGTGACCAAGAATGATGGCAAGTTGTCCCAGACTTGTGGCAGAGAATGTGGCACATTCCATATGATCCCCAAAGGTACAGATAAGGTGTACCTCTTCCTTAATCAACCCTGCTTCATTTGGCATGCCATCAATGTTGTAGACAGGGACTGCATGAGGCAAAGGACAAGTCTGAAGCCTGTTCTCCCTTACAAGCTCAATATCAATGAACATCCCTGTAGCGCCACTATCAAGGAGAGAGTCAATTGCAAGTGGGTGACCTGTGTCAATAGAGTGGACATTGAGAGGCACCTTGGTGCATTGGCAAAGGTCAGCAGTACAGACATAGAGAGGGTGTGAGAGTTTTCCATCAACTGTTGGAGAGATAGGAGAGGCTTTTGGCATGGCTGGTTTGGTTTCAGTTTGATCTGGGGTAGAGGATAGATGCATCATATCACCCATGGTCCCTATGGTACATGTTTCAAGAACTGAGAACCTATTCATCAAGCAGTGAAGGAAAATCGAACAACATGTATCTAAGAGCTTCAAACTCTGAGGAGTCTTTAGAAACTCTAAGCTCCACACACATCTATTTCATCTCAGCTTATTCCATCATCTCAGTTCAGCCCAGCAGACAACACAGCCATACCCATCAATTATCAGTTCATTGTTATCCCCATGCCAGCCATCAAGAACACAGCTTCAAACTCTATTCCCCTTCAAACCTTTGAGTCCCCAGCATTGCCCTCATTATCATGATGGTCACTTGATTCAGAAGATATTCAAAGACACACCAAGCTTCATCATATGCTTTACCCCCAGTCACCTAAAGCAGCACAGCTCTCAACAAAGAAGTCACATTTCTATATTCTGAAATCATATGCCATTGGAGATTCTGTGTTTTTCCAAGACAATGTGCAGCCATTCATGTTCCTTGGATACATGGGCAAGGTTGTTCACAATGAAGGAAGGGAAGAATACAAGGCAGAATTCTGGGCTCCATACCCAACCAACCCTCCCATGTCGATCCGACTCAACCTTCATCATAGAGCTACTCAAGACCGTATACAACTGTCTCCCCCTCCTGTTCTATCATGGGAGTGGATCAAGGAGAAGCTTAGGAGTTATTTCTGTTGTTGATTTGTCACCCTCGCTCTTATGACTCAATTTCACTGACTAATGCACTGACTCATCTCAGAGAAAGTGGACCATTTGTACGACTATGATTGGTGGATATTTTGTGTTCTTGTTATGACTCACTTTGTTTTAGAATGACTCACCTCATTTCTATCTCTATTTTAGTTAGTCTTTTCTTGTCATGACTCATACTTGTTCTATTTTTGGATCTTTTATTACTCAATCACCATACTTTACCCTATCTGACACATTCTTGCTTACTTTTGCTATTGTAATTTCTCCCTTGTTTCCCCTTTTATGTGTTGTGTTCTCACCATTACTCATTCTGACTTAGACCTGCTTGCTCATCATATAACTCAACCCATTGCAGTGCATGACATCATTGTAGCTTGGGGATGTGTATATAAAGGTCTCTCAGTACAATAACAAGTCAAGTTCAGTTCTCAAGTCAAGTTTCTCTTAAGTCTTACACTCAAGTCCAAGTCAAGTCCCAAGTTTAGAGCACCAAGTCAAAGCTTGTCACAGGACATAGCCGCACATACATCACAAGTCACATGTCACAAGTTCTACATCATACGTCACACGAAGCCAGGTTATTATCACAAGAAGTCACCTGCATTATATCCTAGAAGAACAGGTTGTACAACTCATTCTCAGTACCAGTTAACCCACAGCTGTAGTCTCTTTGCCCATGAACGACTGCATTATAGAGTGTCCAGGTAGAAGGACCATTACATGCAGGCTAATAGGTATTATTCCTGTTAGTGCATCTTTAGTGGGGCATGTCTGTCATAACTGCTGTTTTCACATCCTGAGTACAGCAAATTACATCAATCTCCCCAGCATCCTTCCATCATGCTGACATCGGCAAGACCTCCGCAGGCAATCCTACTCCTATTTGCTGGTCACTGAATATGATATTTGCCATTGTACCACAATACTTCACCCTCATTTCACATCATTTGCATCCCCCTTGCAGTGTGCAGGGTCATTGAGTATGATCAGAAGTCCAGTCTAACTGACAGGTTTCACTCACAGACCCCATCAGTCACCATGCCCCATGAAGGTGGTTTGACCCTGACTCCATGTCCTAGCGCATGCTACTCTTCCAGAGTATTCGAATCTCTCTCGATCTGTCCCCCACTGCATTCACTTTTTACTATAAGTACTTCGATTCCACCTGTATGATTCCCTAGTTCAATTATCATACGTCTACCTCATTATTTGACTCCTCACTAGTAGAAAAAACCTTAGTACAACGGCCTACTCCCTCATCAGTAGTTGTGCCTAACAGTAAGCTCAAATCCTTGATCTTATTTGCTACATCCCTTTAGGGGCATCACTGAGACTGCTATTTGTAGCACCTTGCAGGAGTGTTCAGATCAGCAAAAGGAACACCTAAACTGAGGTGACCTTTCCTTGAGGATGTGCACCATTCATTGTGTACTACTACAACTGTAGGCCCATGTCTGAACTACACTGATGCTCTATTTTTACTCCAAAATTCAATCTTGACAATGTCTTTCACCACTGACTGGCCTAAAAACCCTTTCCTTCTTCCTGGGCAGGGGGGGCCACCTTCTGCTTGTGCATATCCATTGCCACCGCAACAGATTCAGAGACAATTGATGCAATGTCCGCCTCTGTGAGATCTTCATGGACTCATGGCTTGCAATGTTCTGGGTAGTCTGGTGAAATATGCCCAGGTTTCTTACAGTTGTAGCAGGTTCAGGTCTCAGTGTGATGATGGGATGAGTCAATATCCATGGATACTGCATTGGTAGATGTTGTTGTGACAGTTGGAGTATTGGCAGGGGTTGTATTCACTTGTGTAAGTGAAGAGCAACTGGGTGCATGAGGTGTTTGTGCCTTTCTAATCTCCAGAAGACAACAGTAGTTACAATCAATTTGACAGGCTGCTTCCTTCCACACCTTAAGCTTGATGGGAAGTGAGGGCTAGGTGTGTATCTTGTCAAGAATGACTGCTGGGAGGCCATGGGCATAAGCATCCTCTAGTGCTTCTTCATTGAAGCCTGTCCTTCCTGCCAAAAGCTCAAATTGAGTTGTGTATTCATCTGCTGACATTCTGGCAGTCATCTTGAGATTGTGTAACTTGGTGCAAGCAGTCCTGGCATGATCTAGGTCCCCAAAAGCTTCCTCAACCTGTTTAATGAAGTTGTCAAAGGAGGTGGAAGAGATGCCACTGATTACTGCCTGGGCCTAGTTTTGTGCCCATACTTCAGCAGAGCCTCCAGTTATGAAGGAGAGAGTATAAAGGATCTTGGTGCAATCATCTGGGAAGGATGTTGGCTGGATAGCAATTGACAACCTGATAGACCTGATAAACCCCTCTGTCTCTTAAACTTTTCTGGTTCTGCCACTTTAATTGAGCAAGTAGAAGGAGTGGCATTAGGTGTGATGTGTTGGGCAGCAGTAGCTGTGGCAGCCGATGCAGCATGGGCCAAGTTGTTATGGACATTGATGAACTGATTCTGGCACTCTTGGTTCTGTAGTTGAAGCTGTTGTAGTTGCTACACTTGACCCAGTAGGAGGCTTCACAGGGAAGGCCCATGGTTGCCTAGTTGGTCCCAATAAGTATCTGGGAGTTGGTCTGCCATATGATAAGGGTGGAGCTGTTATTGGAAGAATGTGTGGGGTCATCCTATTGAGCTTGATCTTCTGTGAGGGCAACACTGGTGACGAAGCCACAACCTAAAGATACTCAAGGAGATAAAAGCCGATATAGGATAATAAACAACTGTGTAGTGGATATCCTCGGTCTATAGCACTATCAATGATAGATACATGGGGACTTGCCTGTGCAGTGTAAGGGCAACCCTCAAATCTGTGGAGAATGTATCACACAGCTAGCAGAGGGGAAATCTGAAGTTATAATCATTACTAAATACAATATAAGGAGAGTCCTACCTAGCAGAGGGGAAATCCAAAGAGAAAAGGCTAAGGATCCCCAACTACTAGCAGATGATTATATACTATGTACTACTGCAGAGATGTCATGCACAGACCAACCTCTGTGGAGCTTTGCTCCATGGAGTAAGGAGATTCAGGTGTGGGAAAGCGAAAAGTGTGGATCTTTGACAGCAGTCAATGGTCCACTTTGAGGGTTAAAAACTGTGTATAGAAGAGCAGATCTTAGACAGCAATCAATGGTCCACTTTAGGGCATTTCTAGAGGGAGGAGGATGGTGGGCCAGCAATGGAACGTGGTGGGTCCATGCACATATTCCAAGGAGATATTGTGGACCATTGGTCCAAGGCCATGGATGGCTAAATGGGGTTATGGCAGATCATAGGTCCGGGACCATGGATCGCCAAACGGGGTTCCCCTGACATGCAGTGGATATCCTCAGAGATCAAGCTGAGGAGATACCACCACACTGGCTGCAACCTTATCACTGTGCTGGTGATGCTTACATAATCAGGGGAGATAGAAACTCATGGAAAGTGATAGAAGATAAGGAAACTTGGAGAACTGAGACTTTGGAATCAAACCAGTGATCCCTGACAACAGTGTATAGCATCATTGTAGCTTGGGGATGTATATATAAGGGCTTGGTCTTTCTATACAAATTCAAGTCAAGTTCAGTTCTCAAGTCAAGCCTCTCTTAAGTCTTACAAGTCAAGTCCCAAGTTTAGGGCACAAGTCAAGGCCTTTTCACAGAACATAGCTGCACATATATCATAAATCACAAGTCACAAGTCATACATCATACATCACACAAAGCAAAGTCACCATCACAAGAAGTCACCTGTGCCACATTATAGACAAACAGGCTGTACAAGTTATTCTCTGCACCAGTCAGTCCACAGTACCAGTCTCTTTGCAACATGAACAACTGCATTATAGACTGTTGATGTAGAAGGACCGTTGCATGCAGGCTAATAGGTATTATTCCCATTAGTACATCTTTACTGGGGAGTGCAAATCTTCACTGTGGAGTGCCAAACCATCATGTCACAATATATAAAGTATACTAATTTTCAACCTAGATCACTCTTTATCTCTATACACCCTCATGGGAAACATATGTAAAAGACTTCATTATTTGACAATTTCCTAAGATTTGTTATGTCATGACTGCTGTTTTCCACTTCACGAGTTCAGTGAACTACGTCAATCTCCCCAGCATTCTTCCATCACACTGATATCAGCAAGGCCTCTGCAGTTGATCTCACTCCTATTCACTGGTCCTTGAACATGATCTTTGCCATTGTGCCACGATACTTCACCCTCATTTCAAATCATTTTGCATCCCCCTTGCAGCGTGCAGGGCCACTGAGTGAGAGTAGAAGTCCAGTCTAGCCAACAAGTTTCACGAATAGATCCCATCAGCCATCTTGCCCCATGAAGGTGTCTTTTGACCCTTACTCTGTGTCACAACCCATGCTATGTCTCCACAGTGCTAGCCCCTCTCAATCTGTCCCCACCTGCATTCGCTTTTTACTATAAGTACTTCGATTCCACCCATACAATTTCCCTAGTTCAATTCTCATACATCTACCTCATTATTTGACTCCTCACTAGTAGAAAAAAATCTTAGTACAGCATTCCACTACCTCATCAGTCATTGTGTCTATCAGTGAGCTCGAACCTTTGATCTTATTCACCACACCCCTTTAGGGGTGTCACCAAGACTGCTGTTTGCAACACTTTGCAGGAGTGTTTGGATTAGCAAAAGGAACACCTGAACTGGGGTGACCTTTCCTTGAGGACATGCACAATTCATTGCATACTACTCATGGGTTATTCACTATGACTGTAGGCCCATGTTGGGATTACACTGACATTATATCTTTGCTCCAAAATCCAATCTTGACAAGTTATTTATAAATAGCTTTTTATTTCATAGTTGCTCATATTCTGATTAAATTCATCATATCCTTGTGCCATATATAGAGAATTAATTCACTATTTGCTGTGTAATGAAATAATATCCATACTTCTGCAATTATCATAATAAGCTTAAGTATGTTATTTTCAAATTTTGGAAAATCCTATCACCCTTTGATGCTTATTGAAATATTGAAACTTTTCCTGTTTGTCACTCAGGGTTATTGACAGGATCTTGACTTACTTCCTTGCACTAGCTTTTTCTGACATTATATTCTCTGTATACAAGATTTGTCCCCCTACCTTATGTTAATAATATGACACAAAATTTCATGATTTCCCTCACAAGAATATTATATACATATGTTTGTTTATTTCTTGATTTCCACTTTATTGTTATACAATGGATAACACATATTTTGTCCAGATTTATCAGGGCTGTTTATTATCAAAATTCAGCTGGGTTTATACTGTTTGCCATGTTTTCAAATTATCAAAATAATTCCTCTATTTTCACTATTTGTTGCTGTGGGTTATGGTAAACAAACAGTAACTTGCACCTAGTGTCACATTCTGCACTCAGCTGCGATAGTCTCACTTATCTGCTCTGGCTGTTTTTTTTTTGGAGGAAGCAGATTTTTCCTAATGCTGACAGATGCCAGCATAGCGGATTTTCACCTGGGATCAGCGTCCAAGCACGACTTCATGGGAACTTGAACATTTTACAGTAAAGCAAAGTTACTTCGCCTCCAACTAACCACCCCTATTGCATAACTGATACGAGGAATCCGTATCCCATAACACGTGCTGAAAGAGGTAAGTGTATGAGCGAGGAAGTGCGATTACAAAGATGAGATGCGCTCCTGAATGGCGGGGAAGCATTCATCCATGCCCTCTATAGACAAGCCCTAGAAGAGGGAAAAAGAGAGAGAGGGATAGGACGTATCCTGTGGCCGCCTCCACGATCACAGTCCTAACAGTTACAGCTATTAGATAAAGGGAAGGCATATACAGCTCACCTGTCAACGCTGGCTATCAACTGATGCATCGATTGGCGATTCCTTTACAACACGAAGATCTAACTTCGGAGCCAGTGCACATCATCAACGCCACATTGAAAATAACGATCTGCCCAATCACCCATCATACAGCTGGCGCCACGGTGTAAGAGTTGGAGTCGAAGGGTGGATCGACGATCCGATGCTATTGTACAGAATTGCAGGAAATGAGTATAAAAGGGGGATCTGGAAGATAGCAAGCGCTGGCTAAGGTCGCGCACTTGGTACACTGATAGAAGCACTGCTGTGGGGTCGAGTACGCGACATATCAGAGAACCCGTGCAAGTAGTATACGGCTTACCATCGGTAGAAACGTCTCTGCTTGATAAGCAGGTGGAGTACGGTCAGAGTTTGCAATAACCACACGGCGAGACTGTAGACATTATTGTGTGAAACCCTGAGGCCACTACCGGAGACATGCAAGAAAGGGGACCATCACAACGTCAACGTCCGGTCGCCAAATAGCCTTGGGGTTGGCACTCCAAGCTGGCTATAGGCTTTAGCAGCGCCGAAGCGCCCGGCAGTTCATCTTACGAAACTGTCATCTTGACATTGGGATCGTTCGAAGGCTGTCACCCTTCCAGACATCGAGTTCTGTCAGCTTCTGGAGGGTGAAAGCCATTCGGTGCAGCTGCGAAGCTCGACAAGGACAGGCGACTCAACATGTCCTAGACAATATCAATCGTATGGTCCGGGTGAGCGGTTATCTTGTCCTGCAACATAAACGCCTCCAGTTCTTCCTTGCCGTTTTTCGAATGAAGTCATTAGAGCGTTGAGAGGGCGGAGAGGAAGCGTATCTTCGAAGACACATCAGTCCGAATAAACTTCGAATTGACAATCACGAACTATATGGCCAACCTGTGCAAAGCTTCCAAGGATGACTACATTAATAGTAGATATGAGCTGGTCGATGGGTTTTGAGGAAAGATTCAAGGCAAACAGTCTCAGGTGCGAAATCGGGAGCGCGGTGAGTGACTCCCGACCTTGCTGGATGCTATAGAATCAACATGATCATTGAGCATAGCTAGCAGCAACAGCGTGGATATACTTCGAGAGTATGTGGAGCGCTTGCACCATTTGCGACTGTCATTTGAGAGCGTGAACTCGACACTTGTGCTAAATAAGTATGGAGAGCCCATTGGAGTCTTGAAGTACCTCTGCTGCATTATACCTGCGGTTTCCTTGAATGGCCAGACACACCTATTTTCTGGCGTCGATAAAACCAAAAATGCTCGGAAGCATGATGGCTGCATTCAACAAGGATACCATGGATGCCATAACCTGTTCTTGACAGCACCCTGGGCAACTATGTCTGTCGTGTCGTCCCCATAGCGTCACTTAGAGAGACACCCCATGCATACTCGCCTTTGACGTCCATCCACTCTCGCCAGCATAAGCTGTTGTCCCGCGTCCTGCATTCTCTAATGAAGGAGAACGCTCTATGGAAGAATTAATACTCGCCTGATACATATCCCGCCACAACTCGTTTAAGGTATTTTTTATAGCTTTGCACCATTACAACAGCTGGCACCCGGAGGTCGACATCGCTCTGCTCACGTGTGTCACCTTCATCTCTTCTCCAACACCTGACCCGAGAGCGTCTGACCGCCGACATATTGGACTGGGGGCATGCCACGATGCTGAGTGAGTCGATTCTAAATGGTATGGGGGTGGCACCGACGTTGGCTGATTACTCTCCTAGATATGTAGATATTGCATAGCACTGTAACACGAAAGATACATACCTTCTCGTTGGCTTGCTCTGTGTCCATCCAGCTAGGAAGTTAGCCAGTGCGCCTAGGCAATCATCGTGGTAGCGGAAAGCCGCTGATGTCCCGCTAACGCCATGGCTCAACGGGTGTAACTGTTGGACCGCTGCGACTACCCTCATGCAACTGCTCTTCGAGAAGAAATTACGAGCTTGTATTATAGGCAGGGACTCGATATTGTCGTAGAAGGACGCATGGTCGGTCATGGAGAAGACCAGGCGGACAGTGTCGGACACACTCCGACTGAGACCGACTGGGACACCGGTACCTCAGCTCCTCTTCCTTTCCTCTTTGCCCTCGCTCTATTAGGGAAATCATAATATATTCAGAATCCATTCCTTGTTTGGCACTCATAGACCAGGTCATATAGTCTTTCCACCCTCGGTAATCACAGTATGCATGCAACAATTTTGCAATGTGCTTCAGAACTTGCTGTGTTCTACTGTAAGGTATGTTTAATGTTATGTTTTAAATGGTACTGCAAAGATACAAACATAATAAACAGAAGGAGTAGTCGCTGACGTACCAATCTTGAAGCCAATTTGGAATCAAGTTCCCTTACTTTCCTGTGTTTTCGGCACACCCTGATCAGATCTCTTACATAGTGCCTCACGTGTTTAAGTAAGAAGTCAAATACCCTCCCACCAAACACAATTCACCAGTACTTTCATGATTGTGAGCACCTTAATCGAGTGTAAATTTGCATTTCCCATGTTCGTTGTGTTTGCAGCACCGTAACCGATTGACCTCGTCACCAAACTTACAGTAATAACGCCCAGATGTTGGCGTCTTGGCCTAGCTGGAGACGATTCAGAGGTCTTCCCAGTATTAGGGTGAGCTCGTTTGGACCAGTCACAATAAGTAACAAAATCATTCTTTGCATATCGATGTGCAAAACGAATATTCTAAGCACCCGCTTCCGACAAGAGAATAAGTACTTGATTTATTGCCCTGATGCGGCGTTGAATTCGCGATTGTAAGCTTCAATTTATTGGTGTACAACCAGTCGCGACGGGACGCTTACACAGCATGACAAGATATGTATAACTCTCCCCCCCTCTCTTCGCTCTCTCACTGGGTTACTTAAGGTACGATTCTCTTTAATATTATCATGATCCATTAACAATTTTTACTCATTATAAGACTACAGTTTTTTTTTGTTTTGATTAATATCACTATGCACACGCGACTTGCTGCCATTTTCCATGCATTTCATCGATTATGTCTGCCTGAAACATCCAATCTATTCTTCAGCCCACATCTAGACGAGTCATCTCCACAATAAATGTAGAAGAGACCCATGTTGGTGCTTACCGATGACTATTATAAATATCCAGGACAACCAAATAATATATAAAGGGCACAGGGTTAATCCGTGGCACCATGAAGTCCATCCAAAATCACGCCTTGTGAATCAACCTACCCCAGTGGCTATATACTGACACAGGTTAATTCGTTCTTGGTGACTTCGTCCGCCAAATACAACAAAGTGGCAGTATCAATATTTGTCACTGCTATATATGAGAACAAGGGCGTGCAAACGCACTGGCATAAGCGAGAGTCAGGATCTGAACATATCGATGCCACAACGTATATTTGAGGAGGCCTGGCCCCGAAACGTTGTTGTCTAATGCATCCCCCTCCGTTTTCCTCTGTTCTCCTCCGTTTTCCTAAATACCAGATGCAATCAAGGAGCATGTGCATTGGGTATAATAATAAACCACACGGACGCACGGTGACCCCTGCGGCTTTGGCCCATTAGAGACACTACCTAGACAAAATAGAACTGCACCCGGCACAGCGACCCTCAGCTCAGCCTAGCGGTTTCGAAAATAGATCTATTCAGAAAAAGTAATCCATGTAACACCACTCCTGCTGGCATGGAAGGAACGAAGCAGTTAATAGTACTATTTGAGCAGCTCACCGGCATTGACTCGGGGAAACAGGGATCGCCATGACAGAATACAGGCATGAAGATGGAATAGTAGCCTACCACGGACGTCGAGATAGGGAAGAAATGTCAAACAAGGCGGGAATAACCGGACCCTTGACACATCGCAACGCCTACCTTGGACCGAGCGCCCAGTAAAAGCATTAACGTTTCACTGGTAGT
>QFFB01023051.1:0-18456 GCA_003316465.1 Ramaria cf. rubripermanens
CCATCCTATCAGCCATATAATCATGTCAATGCAAGCTGCCATCCATACCCATTGCTTATTGCTTATAATCCCCTAAATTTGATGGGCCATGACCCTTCTTGCAAGAAGCTCATTACTGGATGCCAGTCCAACTGAGAAGCTGCATGGTGGAATGGGTTAGCACTGCACTATCTTCATCCTGACTACCCATTGTTGCATATAGAAACAATAGCAAAGCTTGAGACAATGCCTCTAACTGGTGTAACTACTGCATGTTGACTGAAGGCTGTACAGGTCATTAAAGAGCAAGGGTATTTGAGGCTGAGGATGACATGAAAGCAGATGCCTTAAAGAAGATCATGGAGTATGAAGGATTGTCACTTTCAAAGCTTCAGTCTTATTTTTTGTATACTTGCTAGAGAATGGTGTATGTGGCTTATACTTAATCTACTTTGCTGTGAGAATTTTTTGCATACCACACTTTCTTGCTACCAATGGTTTGTTGTATGTGAGTGTGTGCATGCTCACATGAAAAATAAAAATATATTGGCTCATGTCATTATATCTAAGTCTAAGTACTATGTCAGAATGTGTGTGCATAGACTGCATTAATCACCTATGTTCACAAGGTACATTCCAGGTACTAATTCACAGCATGCAGAACTGTTAAGGTGCACATGCTGCATTTTTGTGCAAATGGATCATATGTTCAAGATATTTCCCAGCTTTCTAAGACTGAGGATGAAGAGGAGAGAGAAAAAGAACATCTTTTATAACATATTTACCGGATTTTATCAAAACAGCAGATGCCAGCTTGAGGAAGTGGAACTATTTCAGAAAGGTATGCCATCTGTGTATCTTTTGATCATTGATACCTCAGGAATATGCATGGGTCCACTACTAAACTACATAATAAGTCTGTCAATCGGTACTGTAAGCATTGCCGCTGCACAACAATCACATGTCGACGATACATTCGACGTTTCAACTCAGCTTGAAAAAGAAGAACATGTCTTGTTTCGAGATAGCACTTCGGTCGCCTGATACGCACTTTTTTCAAGTTTATGGCCGGACCGTGAGGCCTGAGGATCCACCAGTGCGCGTGGTCGTCGCGCTTCGCACCAACAGTATGTGCAGATACCGGGTGACCAGCACCTGGACATTGAATATCAGGACGAAAGTTCCCCTTCTTCTTTTTGTATGGCACAGTGTATAATAGATCAGTATGGAATATTAGGTCCGGATGCGCCAGCTGCATGGATGAGTCTTCGAGTACGGATCCTAATTAAGGGCTGCCAGTGTATTGAGACCCTTTCGATCCAACACGAGTATATATTGCTTCTTGACTATGGGCCAGCATCAAGGTTCGTCGTGGATGACTCGAACTCTCCGATATAAGATGGTGTTTCCTTCTGATTGTGATGGCATCCTTGAGCTCAGGTAGCAATGAATTAAATGGGCGACCTTGTATGAGACTATGAATCTACATGCGCCAGCTAGGAGCATAATAATGCACGGGTGAGTCACAACCTGTGTGCCAGCCACCACAAGCATAAACATGCTCACATGAATTTAAAGCACTGGCAAAAGTTGGCAGCCTTATGTTACTAGTACTCGAACTCATGAGTTACCGCAGAGCGATGACACACGAATATGATGCCATCAGCCAGCACTGATCACTGCAGAACACGTAGATAACATTGAAGCTAGACACCCACAAGAGAAGAACACCAGTGCTGAGTCTCATAGCCACGCATATCGATCATCTTTGCTGTTACCATGTAGGGTTAAGCCTTTGCATGAAGTCGGAACTACAGCAGTCTATGAAATGACGACTATGCAGGATTCAACTGAACTACAACCGGCAGGTAATATCGGTAAGAACAATGGAGAGAGTTAGAACGAGATAGAACGATCGAATAAATGTCAACTTGGCGAACCTCAAGGTTACTGTATGCCAGCGTGGCCAGGCTCTATGCATATCTGACACCCCGGGCCGTTGTCAATTCGCGGACGAACTTCGGCTTTTATAGTACACCCAGCTCCACACGCGCGAAGGCCTCTTGAATATGGTCGACGACAGGCATTCTTGGAACTGTGTCATGCCACGGAGAGGGGTCATCAGACAAAATCATGTGCCCGGCGAATGCGGAGATTCTTAGTTGGTATAAATATGGCACTAAGTATTGATGCGGCTGACTTTCAAGCCGGCTAAGATGCTCTTTCGCCTTCTGTTCGTAGCCTTAGTTCCTTTGCTTGCGCAAGCATTAAACAATGGAGTCGCAAAGTTGCCTGGTGAGTTTTTCTATCTCGTCTTAAACAGCGCGTTGAGGACAACTTTGGCTTCAGTGATGGGCTACAACGGTTCGTATCCTTTGACGCTCTTTCGTGAAGCTGTTAATGAATTAGTTGACACGGGAAGCTTGGAATGTTTACCAGGTTCGTGAGAAGTGCGCTGGTTTGCTAGATTGATGATATATCCAATATGAACAGTGTAACCTTGACGAAGCCCTAGCGTTACAGACGGCGGAATTAATGAAAAGCCTCGGACTGATTGTACGTGTCTATTTGTGCTGCGACGTGATGCCACGCTGAAAGTGTCGAAGGACGTTGGCTACAAGCACTACAATCTTGACGACTGCTGGGCAGAGAGAAACAGGAATGCTGATGGATTGTTGGTTCCTGGTGAGGTTCGCCTTTAAAATTTGCAGGCAGCTTGTTCATGCAGGTATCAGATCCTGTCAAATTTCCATCGGGACTTAACAATTTCACATCTCAGCTGCATAGTCTAGGATTGTACGTCAGTTTCTCAGAAGAGCAAAGGTGGACTGATGATTCCCGTCGTGCAGAAACGCAGGAATCGTGAGTGCGATTTATGAAATTTGATTCTTTCCATGGTAACGATGCCGTGTCCTGCTATACAGTATTCGGATTCCGGATGGTTTACCTGTATGACGTCTTTCTTCTCTCAGTCTCTTCTCGTGGTCTAAAGTCTCTTAGGTGCCGGTTACCCAGGCTCGTTCCAACACGAAGTAAGGTAAGGAGCTCTTATATCATAGTTCATCGTCAAGCTTCTAACCTTCCTCAGTGATGTCAAGCAGTTCACAGGCTGGGGTTTCGATTATCTTAAGTTCGTGTTTCTGTCATTTCTCCTATGAAAATAATTAATAATTTTCGTAGATACGATAACTGCGCCAGTCAGTACGATGCTATTCATTTACGCGTATTAAGTGTTGAAAAATAATGCACGACAGTACCATATGATGACATCATCCGCCAAGGCATGATTGGAAGTAGGTGATTTTAATCAGATAAGTTCATGAATGTTCAACCTTTTGCCCAGAATTTGAGAGGATGGCGGACGCCATCACAGAGGTCCAAAAGAGTACGGGTGGGCCACCCATGATCTTCTCCCTTTGCCAATGGGGTTGGGTACGTGTATGCCATACCCGATTGTCTCATTAATCAATACTCCCGCCTTTGTAACAAAGAACCAGGTCTGGCTTTGGGGGAAGCAATTCGGACAGAGCTGGAGGGTTCGTGCGATCCATTTCTGGCTGTGCATACTTTATCCTAGCGAGTTTATGATCACAGGTCACAGGAGACATTGGTTCGTATTGATGAACGTATACATAACCGATGTCGTATTCATGCTTTTGCTCTTTTCAGCTGCCCACTGGAATTCCCTAGCAGAGATCATTGATTTTACTTCCTTTATCACATCCTCTACCGACTTCTATGGGCACAATGATATGGACATGGTGAGTCCCATAGTAAGCTTGACCTGCTCATTAAACCGAACCGTCTCAATAGCTGCAACTGTAAGAAGAGCGGTGTTGTTTGGTTATGAATAAGGCTTACCAATTCGTGTTCCGGACAGTGGCAACGGCGGCCTCACATTTGAAGAATCTAAGTAAGTCACTCGGTCTCCCCTCGAGACTACCTGTAGCGATCATTCTTGCTACCTTACCTAGATCGCATTTCACTTCGTGGGCATTGATGAAGAGTCCCCTCCTCATCGGCACCAACGTCGGAATCCTTTGCTATCAGGAATATGCGCTGTATTAACCTAAGTGACGGTATAGCTATCAGCCATCACCCCCGAGATCCTCTCCATTTTGAAGAACGAGGAGATCATCGCCATTAACCAAGACCCCGTTGTGGGCACATCTATCTCCCCTTTCCGGTGGGGTATCAACGTGAGTGCACAGATTGCTGTTGATTTGTGCTGACTTAAGCGGGCGTGCTCGGTAGCCCAATTTTGTGAGCAACAGCTCGTTCCCAGCACAGTACTGGAGTGGACAGAGTGAAAACGGAACTGGTAAGACCTTGTCTTTTACGTAGCGAATCACTATTGAAAGATTATCACCCAGTTATTATGCTGGTACCCATTTTTAAGCTACGAATATGACGAACAAGGTACACTAATTATATACTATAGCTGAACACCCAGAATCAGCCTGCGGAAATGTTCTTTAACCTTACGGAGTCACCTTGGATCAGGGCTGGTCGTCAATACTCAGTCCGCGTATGTCATTATCACTAGTAGGCAGCTTCTTGGTGTTCTTACGGTTGTCGTACATTCCTAGGATCTTTGGACTCATACTGACAACGGAACTGCGGTGCGGAATTTCACGACAACGCTTCCGGCACACGGCGTCGCAGCGCTGTTGCTCAAAGACGCGGGAGATGAGCCTGCAGGACTATTCCCGTGTGCGGTGTTGTTCCAGTGCACAGACCAAAACGGTACTCACGTGGGTGCCTAAGAGGGCGAGAAGAATTTGGCACCAATGTGACTTACTTTGTTTGGTATGCGTAGATATCCGAAACGCGTATGCTGCCTAAAGTGGGAAAGGTCACAGCAGAAACGGAACTGGAAACGAGCTTGGGAGTCGAGCTGCCTGTACAAGCAGTCATGAGTACACAAAGAGAACCGCATGATTTCTGGTCCGATTCTGGTCATCTCTCAGAACCAGCGAATGGAGAAGCACATAAGGTCTTGGGGGCAGGCCCGCGCCGGCCCCCTCACCAGAATACGGCGGATTGAGACATGATGCGGCTGGATATCGGCACCGGCTGTAGATGGCAGAGAGTGAAAGGAATTCGGAAGTGAACGAGGGCGAACAAGGTGACGGGAGCTTATCCTTGGTAATCCAAGCAGGGTTAGAGTTAGTCCAGTCGCTATCACATGAGACGGGTGGAGAAGTGGCTATGGTCATTGTCAACATATACTATACTTATATTATACAAGGAGCCAGCCTGGGGATCTCAAACTTGTATGCTCACGTTGGACAAAGCCGTTCGAGACGTGGGGGAGAAGTATGTCTTGAATATTTCAGTACCCAAGACTTCTGCAAATATCAAGGAAAGTTGGATACGTGGCATGTAAGTAGTACGTGGGTCCATGCACTAGACGAGACGGTGGCAGAAACTCTGATACCGGGCGTGCAGATGCCATGTTTTATCCCGAGGGCTCTCTTATTTTTTATGGTTTATAAAATACGGTTTCGATGAGGCTCTGGATAAAGGAGGACTCCAACACGTACATGGGCCTCAGCAGGCTGTTTTACTATTATCCGCCCACTTTACTATCTTTCGTTCCGGGTTTTTCGTTTGTATAATTTCCTCCTGTAGCGGCCGCCACTGACTTCTGGAAAGTACTGATGTATCCGCTGGCGTGATCATATTTATTCTGGGCGCCGGTGGGATCAGGCGTAACGTTAGTAACAACAGCCTGGGCCCCGGTGGGGGGGGACGTGCATCGCCATGGCAGTACTAGCACTGCCCTGATTATCGGTGAAGTCACAGGTACATATGACAGCCTCTGGCAGAACGTGCATTAGATAATACGTATTTCTTGAGTCTGTGTAGGGGGCTGTGGGCCACCGCGCCACTTACTCTGACTGCGGCAGCCTGAGCGTCTTCCTGGCCGCGTAACTTGACTCAAGCCTCAGTCCCCCTAAGCAGCCTAGCTTGCATACCTTGGGAAGCTCGCTCTGCAATAAATTTCTGCGTCAGATTTAGAGACATAACCCACAGACTCTTTGACCTCTATGCGCCCTTCCGCCTCAGTCGAAGTTGGGGACGCGAAGCCAGGCGAATCTCGAGCACGCAGGGCTAGAACTCACCCAGAACGTCTCTCTGAGCGTCCGCTCGAGGGTATTGACACCATACACGACATTCTGCTCTACAATGCACGTGTCCATGGCACAAAGGACGCATTTGGGTGGCGAGATATCGTAGACGTCCACGAGGAGACCAAGGAGGTCAAGAAGATGGTCGATGGCAAGGAGGTCACAGAACAGAAACAGTGGAAATACTGGCAGCTCAGCGACTTCAAATACATGAATTTCATCCAAATGAAAGACGCTGTGGCAGAAGCCGCAAAGGGTCTCGTAGAGCTTGGGGTAGCCAAGGGGAATATCTTCAATATCTATGCTGCCACTAGGTCTGCCAAATCAGCCCAATTTTCCTGTCTTGCATTTCACTCATGCGAAACTAAGTGTCAACTGGCAGCTTATGAACCACGCTTGCCTTCAAATAAGTGCAACAGTGGCCACCGCTTACGACAGCCTCGGCGAATCTGGTCTTCTACATGCCCTTAATGAGCCGGAGTGCGTTGGTGTTTTCACTAATGCCGACCTCCTCCCCACACTTGCCAAGGTGCTCCCCAACGCAAGCACCATCCGTATGGTCGTTTACGACGGCAACGCCTCTGCAGCAGATATGGAACGTTTGCGCACAGCCCGTGCAGATGTGAAGCTTTTGACTTTGGAGGAGCTCCGAGCGCTTGGGAAAGACAAGCCTGCGACTGATCGGGCACCTACGCGAGACGATGTGGCATGTATCATGTACACCAGTGGAACTACAGGTGCTCCGAAAGGTGTTGTATTGACGCATGCAAATCTCACTGCAGGAGGTGAGGCCACAAGACAGGTTTAGAGGCGTATTTACTCACTTTCCTGGCAGTCGCTGGAATATATGACATTCTTGGCGACGAGCTGCAGAAGTCGGACTACTTCCTCGCATTCCTTCCTCTCGCGCACATCCTAGAACTTATTGTGGAGCTCGCGCTCTCTTTCTACGGCATGACCACCGGCTATGGGCGCATCAAGACACTCACCGACGCATCCGTGCGCCAGTGCCTGGGCGACATCAGCGCTTTCCGGCCCACCATCATGATCGGCGTTCCTGCCGTTTGGGAGACTATCCGTAAGGGCATAATAGGCAAGGTGAACCAGAGCGGGACGCTGCGCAAGAGTGTGTTCAATGCCGCGCTCAGCATCAAACGCGCGGACGTGCCCGTACTTAAGAATATTATGGACAGTCTCGTTTTTTCACAGGTCAAAGCACAAACTGGTGGACGACTTCGCATGGTATTGAGCGGTGGTTCGGCACTTAGCCGGGAAACACAGGAGTTCCTCACATTGGCCCTCGTTCAGGTCATCCAGGGTACGTGATCTAACGCGCCACCACAGCAATGTTCTGCCCAATTTCTCACCTTCACGATCACAGGTTATGGTCTGACTGAGTCCGTCGCCATGTGCTCGATCTTGACCCCAGAGTACTTTAGTTATGGACCCGTGGGCGTGCCTGTGCCAGCCATTGAAGTAAAGCTTAAGGATCACCCCGAGGCGGGGTATCTTTCCTCGAACTCCCCACCTTGTGGGGAAATACTTATCCGTGGTGCTTCGGTCACCAAAGGCTACTATAAGCGGGATGATCTCAATAAGGATCCAGAAATCTTTACTGCAGATGGATGGTTTAGAACCGTGAGTGATCATCACTTGCTTGGCAACATGGTGATTGATTATAGGCTTTAGGGAGATATTGGCCAATGGAATCCCGACGGAACGCTCAGTGTTATCGATAGGTGTGTGAATGATCTTTTTGAAGAGATAAATAGCTCATCGCGAAATAGAATAAAGAACCTCGTGAAGTTGCAAGGCGGCGAAGTTAGTATTTTCACCCTCTTTCTCTTCAATCTACTACCCATTATTCGTTGCACGTACTCATTCCTTTACCAGTATATCGCCCTGGAACGCCTTGAGGCAACCTACAAATCTTGTAATCTCGTCATGAATATATGTGTGCACGCAGATGCAAATGCCCGCCAGCCCATTGCTGTCATCTTCCCTCACGAAGCCAACCTGCGCCACGCTCTTTTGACGGGTGACTCGGGAGACAAATACTCGTTGACGGACCTCGCAGGACTTTGCCAGGACAAGAGCGTCAGGGCGCTACTGTTACGGGAGTGTAATGCAGCAGGGAAGAAAAACGGGTTCAAAAGTATGGAAATACTGCAGGCGGTCGTGCTCACTCCGGAGGAGTGGACTCCGCAGAATGGGCTAGTGACAGCGGCGCAGAAGTTGCAGAGGAAGAAGATCGGAGACAGGTATGGGGCGGAGATCAAGGTAAATGGCGCCACGTTGCAGTTGTCATGGCATGATTCTTCGTGCGGGTACTGACGCTTTGATTCCAGGATGCGTATAAGAACTCTCAGTAATATGGCGTGGTCACAGCTAGAGTTGTGGATCCAGCAGGTTATCCTCTCTTAACGTACACCATCTATCTGGTATAATATCCACGAGCTCAATTAGAGCTTGATCCTGTGTATTTTATGGTAGTCGTACTCGAGATAGCGTGTGTCCAATGACGTTCAATTTGTTTCTTTTGCGCTGTAAAGAGCGATCTGTCTCACAAGCAAAACTTTCTCAATGTCTGTCTGCTGCAAAGTTTTGAGTGCTAAAAATAGTTCATCGATTTCGGGCGTAGCGTAAGACGATTTAGCATGGATACTGTAGTAGTGAAACATACGCAAGACACGAAAGAATCCTCAAGGTTCGAAATGGAATCGAGAAATAGCGCAATATTAAAGAGCCGCAGAGCAACGCGGAAGGTATGTAATCTGTTGCGTGGAGGTCCAAACCAGCCTGGAAGGAACGGCGTCCTTGTTGAGCCAGAATGTCAAACTTTTCAGAACTGGGTGGAATAGATGATGAATTTGCAGACAATAAACAAGAACCCGGGAAGACAGTTAAGCACACCACTTCTCGGGCTCTGTTTTCTAGCTTGAAACATCCATAATTCTACCTAGAAAGGACGTTAACAACTATAAACCATGGCCACTCCGGACTGTATACGTACTTCTAACTGTGGTAAGTGGCGATGAGTTCCTTGAAGCATCTGACTCAACGCAGTTTGGAGAACAACTTTGGCGCCACACAATGCTACGCGACAATTAGTAAGCCAAAGGCTACTTTGAGAAATAAGGACATGCGCAACTCACATCAGCGCAATGCATCATGCTATCAGGAAAGTTAGCAATCTCCAAGGTCCAAGCCAGCCAGAGAATGTAACGCACTGGACTGTGCATTATAACAGCAGACAGCAGATGAGTATTAAGGGACACAAAAGACATGTTTACAAACGTACACCTGTTACACACGTGTGGGTTAGTTTACTTAAGAATAGGGTGCAGGACGTTTGCAGGAAGCTCACAGTTCCTCAACACAATCCTCGCCTTTGAACCCTTCCCCAGCTTGAACCTTCTCTTGGCAATGCTCAAAGTGCTTCTTGAAATTGACGCAAGTGGCTGAATTAGAGCATTCTTCCCGCAAGGTAGGATGAATCTGTGGCAAACGTGGGATTACTAGGCGTTCAACTAAAAAAAACCAAGGGCGGAAACCCGCAGAATAACGGGGGATGCTTGGGCATGTCCGTCAAAAAATGGAACCACTCACATCTTCAGGCTCTTCTTCTTCCGCCTCCCCTTCACCTGTATCATTGTCTGCATCGTCCTTAGAATCGCCTGCCTCCTTGTTTACGTCATCTTCTTGTTGAGATTTAACCTCTTCCGCGGGCGCGTCCGCATAAATGGTAAAGGAGCTTAGGAATGTGGAAAACATCTCCACTTTTTCGAGCCTTCCCCAATGGAACGAATATTGGTGATGTGTAACACAGTGACAGCGTGACGCGTTATGGCCGCTGAAGAAATGGGGAAATAAATAAAAACAAGATGAAACAGCACTACGAACGAGGCAGGGAATAAGTTCGTCTTGTAGTGAGGATTCCTGGCGGTACATACTGTTACTAGTATTATTGGTTATAGCAGGAAATGTCCGGTGTCTAACATATTAATATCCAAACGTTTTATCGTTCGTGGACCCGAACCACGGATGTACATCCCCAAATCAAGCAATCGTCCCACCTTCCATATGACTCGCGTGTACCACATCTCACGGACTACCTCGGCTACCATATTGTCCATAGACTGGCAACCACACCTATAAGAGCAGCTCCCGTTCCACACGCTGACCAAGCCTCCCGCGCACCAGCAGTCGGTGCGAATGTGTACGCAAAGGTGCTGGTTGGATTTGGAGAGCCACTCAGAGTCACGGTTGCCAGGAGCTGCTGTCCCTTTTTCGTTGAGGGCTGCTGATTTGATGAGGAGTTGGAGGGAGATTGACCGGTGGGAAGGATGGAGAAACGGGGAGACATAGAGTACATGACGCCATGTGTAGCGTTAATAAAGAGAAGAAAGTAGTCATCCCCCGGGGGCACATCCGTTAGTGTTATTGGCAGCCAGGGTGCACTTGACGGGACTGAGGAAGTACTGTGTAAGTGAAGAGTAAACACATGCAGCGGATAATATGACGTACCATTTCGGGCCACAAATAATAAACCGTCGGTGCTGAGCCGAGCGAGCTCCACGTCAAAGGCATTGATTCCTTGTCCAAGACCTTGTGTCCACGTTGCATAGTTGGTTTGACCATTAGCCCACTGAGCACCTCTGGATGGTTGGTTGATAATAAAGTATGCTGTAGGCCCACGGTTAGTAGTAGAACACTGGCAACTGTATAAACGCGCACATGGGTCGGAGAGAACCTGAGCTGGAAGGAAGAGAATAACGAGGCTCACGACGAGACCAGGAAGTCGCATCTCAGCGAGCTGAAGGTATACGTGCAGTCTTGAGTTAAAAGATCGTGGGGCGGGAGGGTTAGGAGACGAACGGTGGTGACAAAGACACTTGATGTGACCGGCACGTGGTGATTTCAGTTTCAGGCGGAGCTCACGAGTCACTGGCTACGTGGTACAAAGCGGCCAAGTAAACGAGCGGTGAGCCGTAAGTGCAGGGAGCGAGACAAGTGAGGAGAATAAAAACGATAGCCTGACGCTTGCGAAAAGATGGCGATGGCGACAGCCCGCTTGATGCATTAACGGCAGCTGTCATCACTTCATCAAGCTTTAATTGGCGTAGTCTGGGGACACCCCTGGTTATATGTGCCTCATATTATCATTAAATGGGGTGCTCTAGTGGCCACTGGCATGTACTTCAATGCTCAACTCAGAGAACACCAACTTTGGGTCACCGTCAATATATGGGAAACCGGGATGCGAGGCCATCATAGAAACCTCGCGATGTATAGTACCGCCGTACCGGTAGTAATCTCACTACATACCTAGGTAGTGTTGCCACGGTTCGGCTTTGGCTTCACCGAGCGTGGCTGCAAGCCGAGCCGTCAAAATATGCAGGTCAAGAAGCCGCTGACTCTCAGCGGCGCTTGTCTTACTGCTTCGAGGTGTCACACAAAACGTCGCACTGCACATTGTGACATCCCGCTGCCCGTCGCTCACAACCACTACATGATGGCCATTGTCCGGTCAGCGGCCGAAATAGCCCTTGCGTCCTGCGTCCCACTGTCTCCCCCTGTCTTGTCCTCACACCACGCGTTCCAGCACCTCCCCGCGACGTTCGGTGCCGTGTTGCAACACGGTAATTCTAGCTTGCCACCGCACCGCCTTCCGCCTTCCGTACCCTTCACCCATTCCGCACTGTCCGCTGCATCCCACATTCCCTCATACTAGACAATGCTTCAAACCAGTACACACTACAATTCAACCCCCCCCCTTAAGCCAAAGCACATCACAGTTCATCACAGTTCACCAACACTCATCGCCCCTTGGTGTCATCCACTGGCCCAATGTGAGATGGAGAACCATGGGCGACTTAATGTATATTCCTACATGTTACCGTTAATCAATCAATAATGCAGCCCCACTAGTGTATGTTTGCTCTTGGGTGATAGTTGTTTTGAAAGGAGTGATCACTGTTTCACACTGAATATCCACACTTCCATGGTTCACCAGCGTCAGATTGATTATGTGGTTATTCCAGTGTTTGAACACGAAAAGTGCTGTTGGTTGAAAGTACCACTGCGGAATGGACTGACTCTAGAAAGTACATATATTACTATTACAGTGTCCCCAAGATGTGTTGTTGGTTGGTAGCAACACTACAATACACAATGACCCTAGAAAGTACAGCCACTGCAAACTTGATCACTAGTTTTTTCAACTGCTGGATATCTATGCTAAGTCCTCTGTCAGCTTTCTCTGTGCGGAGCTGATCCACTTCTCATAATTAAACTTTCCTGCGCTTTCCGTCGCCAGACCCCAGCCTCCTTCTAAGTATGCCGCATATTCGCTGTCGGGTGCGACTTCTTCCACCAGGTCGTTTGTGTCCCCAGCGGCCATACGTACAGACGACCAGTACAATTCTAGATCTTGACGTTGGGCGCCAGTGCTGGGTGCTGTGAGCAGACTCTGGTACTGCTCAACGTACCTGAAAGAAAATGATTGCTTAGTCTGGCCTGGCTTGAGGGTGGAGCATCCTTACCATTGATACTCGGTTACCTCAGCTTCTGAGACCGTTGGAGGGAGAAGCCTCGCCACAACACCCTCGATAGATGCCGGATCTACAACTTTGGCTTCGGGAGCTGGCTTGCGCACCTCATCAGCAGATGTTGCTTGCTTCTTGGATTTTCGGGGTGAGGACACAGGATTAGCTCCTATCCAACGCCGTACGCCTTGCATCAACCTTTGATGGTCAGATCCTGCCTGAATCGCTGTGCAGAGAGAATACCTTGGCTGGTGTACGTTATTATGACGAGGTAAAAACGGGCTTTCATTCGCATCTCTTGCTGTTTTCCTACCAGGAGGAGCAAATTTAGTCATCCTAGCTAAACGCGTACTGGACAACTCACCCCGGGAGTTTTAACGTACTGTTCATTGAATACGCAAAATGTTTACCCAACGACGTAAATAAGAGAGGGCGATAATATTCAATCCAAAAGTCGCTTCTTGTTTGAGCAAACTCTTTGAGACCCTGATCACAGTCCGGCAAAACATAGATTGGCTCAAGATACTCCGGATGAAACCAGTCGCGATAGCTTTTCCCTCGGCATTCAGGAATAAGACCACGCTCAGGCGGATGAATGCCTAGGAAAACATCAATGGCTGTTTGTTTATCTGCGTCTGCAATATCCGGCATCGCAGGAGAATGGAATTAGAGTGAGTGAAATGCAGCGTTATAAGACCCAACAAACCCAGCATAGAGTTAGTGTAGAACCTGCGAAGATTCTCTATGATATCACGGGAATGGCTATTCCAGTGCGGCATACGGCGATAGTTCTCTACACGGTTGACCAGAGCACTCCCAGTATATTGTAATGCGATGGCTGATAGAAGTGTCGGATTAGAATACATTCGGCATCACGTTGAATAAAATGGACTGACTATCCCCGTGATCGTGATACATCTCAGTGAGCATGTTCACCGCATCAGAGTCAAAAGCCAAATTAGGACTATCTACGACGCCCAAAGCATACAACTGGTGGCCTAATGCACGTTTTCCGAACACGAATTGAGCAGCGTTGGTTCGATCCAAACAATCAACGCAGTTCGTCCGACAGATGCCATTCTGTAGCAGAATTGTATCACGATACGGCAAACTTACCCCGCTTTCAGTACTCTGAGTATGAGGATTACGTGCGACATACTCAGGCTCATTCCGAAGATTATGCGAATAAGGCTCAGGTCCGGAGTGAAAGAAGCCTGTCATGTGGATGGATTCCTCAGCGATGTCTTCCAAGTAACTGATCACATCTTGCGTCTTCCTAACGGAATACAGCTTGTGAGGCAATCAAAGAACTGAGCTAGGAGGTCTCACTCTTTATAGGCGCGAGACATGTCCCAAGCTCTATACTCCATTTTTTTCCCAAGGGGTAAAAACTGGTTCAGATAACTCACGCATTGACCATATTCATATAAGAGCTTGGACTCCCTTGGCTGGGGCTCACGCCACTATAGAGGACAATGTGTTAACTATTTATACCCAGGAGACAGATGGAGTGATTGCCTTAATGAGGTTGAGGATCATGATTGGTGCCCCATAACGCTTGAATAAGTCGTCAAAGTGGAGAGAGGCCGCGGTATAAAAGGGATCAACGACGGTAACTAACAACGTGTGGTCAATTCTAATTTCCTGACACAAATATGAGGGACAAACTTTCAATAGGAGGCTTCGGATTCATGTTAGTAGTATCCTGTGTCCAGAAGACGGGGATACTGCCGCGATACTAGTACCAATTATTCTGTACATATACCTATCGCGCTTGTGATTGTGGCATACCTGGACATAACTTGTGTAGTGCGGGCTTGGGCTTCTCTCGCTTGTGCGTTCCCTGCCATCCGTTCGCGGCGGAGGGTAGTAGAAAGGTGTAGTTAAAGCCTCAAAGACTATCTGTTCAGTTTCCACCTCATTAGCCACGTTTCCCTGTCACTATGGTCAATATGGATGGTTAAAGCTGTCCTATGATGCGTACTTCTGCGTTGACGCCGCGCTTCAAGTATCTCGCCCCAGCAAAATGACGTGATCGGCGCGCAATGAGCGTAACGAAGACAACGCGACCAAGGACGGTAAGCTCTAGTCACATGAAGTTGATAAAAGCACTAACTAAAGAAACGAGGAACGTACTGGCTTGGTCGACGTGCCCGTGTACAAGAGGAAGGACCCAGTGACTTTTTGCCACCCCCTGAGCACGTTTTCCGAAGGCCTCATGCAACATATGATGATTCCATGCGAAACGGTCATTGAAAGTCCATCCCTCAGAAATGACATGGATTTGGGATCGCCTTGTGAGGTTGCATTGGAGGGTGGACGTTAAATCGTAGGTATAGCTGTCGAGGAGCATCAAGGAGATGCAAACGCCCAAATTAAATGTCCAACCTGAAATAGAAGTTCTTGCTCATGTCCACTTGCTTGAACGCGTTTAATAGACTGATACGATTTAATCGGAGAACATGACAGTTTAGATTGGGATTTACCGCTGTTCTTCTCCAGGTTTCTCTATTTTCTGGTTAAAGCAAACGGGTACGATATCTGCATGTTCAACATGGTACAGATAGTGGCCACCGATCAGTGCGACCACAGAACGCTTGGCAATCAAAACCATATGCCACCCAGCCGTAAAGCGGATGAAACCTGGACTAATCTGAATCATTTGTATGGCTATTGCTTGTGTGACCTACCTGCTAATCCAAAAAACACGCGCGCTTTACCGAGTCCACCGGCGCTTTTATTACCGTCTTCAAGCATCTTGAGGACATTGCTCATCTGCTTTCCACTGTATATTGCATCGTCTTCCATGATGGTTAATTCCTCTTGTACTGTTCTGTCAATTTTCAGCATGCGATGACGGGAGTCGGAGGTATTCGAGGCAACGACATAAAATCGAGACCGGTTCTCATACAGAACGAACTTGTTTAAAGACAGGGGTCCTTTGTTTGGCTGCAGAAGCCCCGGCATCATTGAGAGGGAGGGGCGAGAAGAGGTTGGTGCAACAGTATCACCAGCACGTTTCCGGCTACCTTTAGAATAGAGAGAGGGCGTCGACTCTTTGGGAATGGGTGAATGCGACGTTACAGATGCTAATGATGCGGAGGAACTAGCAATAATGCCATACGCATCGTTCACCGTAGCTGAACTTGATGGCGCGGGTGGCGGGGAAGCAGCTCGAGAGGGTGTGGCATCACGCAAAGAAGCCGTTGGTGACATCCTATAGTTGTAAGAATCATTCCAGTAAGATATGCTATATGACGGCGTTGCTCACTTAGATGCGCCAAGGATACTTATCGATTATCAAGATATGCAGCAGCATTACATAATCCTAGCGGCGCGAGCGCCAGTCCCCGACTCCGATGATGTAATACGATCCAGGAAAGGTTGAAAATTAGCCAAAATCAATGGTCTTGAATAAGTATTCATGGTTTTACAGTATTGCATGACGAACAGGTATGTCTTTCTGTCTGGAGCATGTATGACGCACATTCTCTAACAGCATTATAACTCTGAGCATTTCAGCTTTATACCGTCATGTATGTCATCGAAGTTACGCCTCGACACTAACCACTGTAGGATCGGATGCGGACCTCATAGCATAACCTTTACATGTTGGGATGCCACATTCCGTGAACCAAGTCCACCGCCCTACATAAGAACTGGAACCCTTCTGTCATATCTATTGAAATTGGAGTTTTGAAGGAGTGCACATGCAGACTTGCAAATATCCTTTCCACTTCAACTTTGTGCCAACCAAAGTTAATATTCATATGCATCCCATAGTTGATCATGGATTGACTATTAATACAGGCCAATTGCAATGCAATTGGCTGAGCCTGGGCAAATGTTTTCATGCCTGTGGCCCATGTGAATTCAGGGGACAACAGTACCCCTTCACTCCTGCTGTCTAATAGACAGTGGGCTTTCACACTGTTGATTCCCCAGTACCCTAAGAGGGTACAGTTATCTGATCACAGCTGTTCTGGTGATGACCTGTGCTTGCTCCTATGGTGATACATAAGTTCAGCAGCTTTGTCTGAAGCCATTGACTTTGTTTGTGTGGTGTTTATCCCTTGGGACACCATGTGAAACTTGTTTGACAGATGGTGGTGTGTCAGGGTATGCAGGAATTGTTTTTGCAGGCTCTGTATCACCTTTTACAAGGTTCAGCCCTGGAACTTGGCAGACAAATCATTCTACATTCCTGTAGAATGTTATGGGTGTGTCAAACCATAAGGCGGAGAAGGATGGAAGGTGGGTTGGAAGGGACTTTGGCTCCAGCTTATGTACTGCACCTCTCAACAGTCATGGGTCCCAAGATTTCAGAATGGAAGGTCACTCAGACAACACAGTTCCGCAGTATGTGTGGAAGTATGGAACACAGAAGTAATGGTAGAGGTGTACTAAGAACACTACTGAAGGTTAACATGGGAATTGTATCTGATATTCAAACTAAGGTTACTAGTGTGAATACAGGAGCTTATATACTTTAGGGGGTACATGTAAGGAAGTAACAGTAATGAGATCCGAGTCGGAGTGGAAGAGGTGTTCGGTACAAAGTCATGAGTGGGGTCAGGGATCATAGGGCAGGGGGAATGTAAACTTGGTAACTAAAGTAGGTAACCATCATCTGTCGGTATGGGGACACAGACATTCCATAAGGAACAAGGTACCCTTGCTGACGGAGGGGCCAGTAGGATTGGAGAGCTAAGTAATGGTAGGGGGGTAATGGAAATGACAGAGCGGAAGGCAGAACAGGAGAGCAGAATGTATGGATGTAATAGTATCTCCCCTTTAAGGTCAAGCCCTGTGAGACCACATGCTGGTCACGCGATATGGAACTCAGAATGGATGGGGGTGGAGTTTGAAAACAGGGGGAAAACTTCTTTCCTTTGGTGCTTACTCCTATGTGTAAAAAAAATGGATGCCGGAACCCTATCCATCGACGAGCTCTGCAAATTACTGGTGGCATGGGAGCAAGAAGAGAAGGCTGCATGCAAATGGCAGGCATGTGAAGAGGCTGAGGCACATGAGTGAGTACAGCATGGGCAGGAGGAGGCTGAAAAATGCGAGTGTGTGGAACAGGCAGTATGTGACAAAAAAGAGTGCGTTGAGGTGGCGAAATGAGAGCACGAGTGCGAGGTATGTGAGCAAGCGGAACATGCAGAGGTGGAACAGGCGGAGGTGGAATGCATGAGTGAAACAATGCAGATGGAACCGGATGTGCTCATGATGGGTCAAGAAGTAGGTGGGGATGCCAATTTGGTGTCAACACCTACCCCATTGGAGGCAGAGCGGCTTTGGCAGGTGGCTTACGCCAACTTGCGGCTGCCATTGTGGTTGCCAGTTGTTGTAGATGACATGGTCACAGTTCAGTGGAACTGGTTAGCATTGGATGAGACATGGGCAGCAGCACAGAGTGCGTGCCAGGAGGTGTTGCAGAGGCTCGTGCAATGGAAGTGCAATGGCCAATGGAAGGACATGGAGGTGGAAGAACCAGAGGCAACCGGTAGCCGGAAGCAGAAGAGGGCTACAATGGAAGAGTTGTCAGAAGCAGAGGGGTCAATGAGAGTGGTGCTGAGCTGCAACACCTGCGAGAAGAGGTAGGTTGCTTGCATCTGGGATGGTGAAGGGCGGGAGAGTGCGTGCTCTTGGTGCAGAGGCCTGAAAAGGCAGTGCACGGTAGGGGGGTTGGGTGGTGCATGCTATGCAGGAAGAAGACGGCATGTGCCAAGGTGGTAGGGAAGAAGAAGGCCGGGAAGGGAGCGGTTCCCACATGGATGGTGCCCCAAACG
>QFFB01023054.1:0-17245 GCA_003316465.1 Ramaria cf. rubripermanens
TGGCGTTTATAGCTGTTGAACAGTGAGCTTTTACTGTCTTGAGACATTCTGTTACTAACGCCACCAAAGTTGTGAGTAGATTGTTTCCACCCTCGTCTCAAACAGACTCATGGGTTGCATTTAGACCCCGACAATCATTGCAATGTGCGTCTCTTAATTTATTTAATTTTGTTCCCTGTATGTTTATGTATTCTCACCACAGATCAGCGGCGTTATAACAAATCCGCAGGATGTATTCTCGAACTACCTGAACCATACCTCTGCAACGAGCCTGGTCCGGCCATATCTCAACACCTCTCAGATAGCGTTGCAGAATCAGAAACCGTTCATCATGATGGAAACCAATACAGCGTCGTGTGGAGGTTTTCCTGGACTCTCGGACAGCTTTGGCGCGGCACTGTGGGGCCTCGATTTTTCACTCCAGATGGCTTTTACCAACTTCAGTGGAGCAATGATGCACGTTGGGGGTCAAAATGTGTACTACAACGTGGGTCGTTTCCTGTAACGTAGCTATCGTCGATCCTAAGTTGGAATTTTCAGCCGTTTACCCCTCCGCCGGGATCGCTCGCTCGCAAAAAGCAGTGGACTGTTGGCCCAATGTACTACGTGTCACTGATCATAGCCGAAGCCCTGGGCTCCTCCAACCAATCCCAAGTCGTCGACCTGTTCATGAACTCCAACAATATATACACACCTGGCTACGCCATCTACGAGAATGGAACTCCAACGAGGGTTGCACTTTTCAACTTTATCACAGATCCCTCAGGCGCAAGCAACTATACCGCTGCCATATCAGTAGGTGGTGGTAACGCCGGCCAACCGAATGCGTCGCCATCTCAAGTTTCTGTGCGATATTTCACGGCACCTTCAGTTGCAACAAAGGGAAATTTCCAGTGGGCGGGTCAAGTGAGTCACTGACGAGCCTGGTATGCGTCAGCACTGACATTATTCATATTGCAGACATTTGGCGACGTCTTTGGTTCAGACGGCACGCTGCAAGGCACAGAACAGACGATAACTATCACATGCGACACCGGTGCCAACACATGTTCCGTGCCAGTTCCAGCCCCTGGCTTCGCGCTAGTGTTCCTAACGTCTCAGGCCCTTCAGGAATCGACACCGAACGGGAACTCGCAGGTAACCTTTGCCACTACAGCTGCAACTGCCACTCTGAAGAATACGGCAACCATCGACCCTTCGGTGCTTGCCACCTCGAACGGTCGTGGCGGTTCTAACCAGCAGCTGGGGAGTACCAGTTTCGGGAGCAGCAGTGGTGCCGTGGGGATGATGCATGCACTCCCGGGTGCCTTGGCATTAGCATGCATGGCAGCGGGGGCAGCGGTGGTTGGTCGACATATGGTGCGATGAGATAAAATTCACATGCGTTAGATAAACTTCTTTGGACATGATTCCCACCATTTTTAGCGGAATGTATTTTAACCACTACCTATACCAGATCCTGGCCTAATTACAGTAAAGTTTTGTCCGATGATTGCTTCATGTGATCGTCAGGGTTTGATCGGAACGTAGCGCTGACAATGACACTTGTCAATAGAGGCCAAAGAACAACCTGACTTGGACCTGGAACGGTTACCGGGTTACTCGATTTCCATTATCGCTAACTAATGAGCGTCACTATTATTTCTGGGATACTTATGTCTTCTGGCGCTGCCGCTTGCAGATTTGTGGTAGCTGACCCAGAACTTACTGCTAGATCCGCGCGCTCCACCCTCAACTTAGGGAGCTTCTAAGTCCAGGTATGGTGGTTCGAAGGACCGTTAATCCCACCGGATTCGGTTACTGAACTTGTCCGAAGAACGAGAAGAACAGCCTCGATGCTGTGCTATCAGTCTCAACTCAATAATGACACTCGAACACACGAGTCGTAACGAGGTGCCTTGCTAGCGCTTGTCTTCGGTACATAAAACAATAGGACTACGTGTACAGATCCGTCTCTTGCAGGATTTGCCATATTGCTACAAGACGTTGTGTCCTCTGTTATCTGCTGTTCGTTGCCCGAAGGACCCCAAGTGGTGACCATAAAAACGGACTCTCATGAACGTTACTGAAGCGGCCTACATTGTGCAAAACGAGGAACTGTGAGTAGCCTGCTCCATGCCTTCAAACCGTGACCTTGATGTTTCCCAGCATTGCCACTAATGTGAGCAGCCTGATGATCGATGCTCGATGATGTTTGAGTAGTGAGCACTGAGTCGCGCGTCGTCCCGCAAGTACTTTGGTCTTGCTAGTTTCGTGGTTTTAGTGTACGACCACATCTTGACGTTTGATGATGAGGTGTGTCGAGTCGTTCCGAAAGCTGCCTGTTTTTGACTGTGAGTCCAGATACGATATATTTGGCGTAGCAACAAAAAAATTGGTAATTGGAATCCTGTTTCTGAGTACTATCGTCCTCACGTATATTCACAGTAGCATGGCTCTTCCTCCTGGTATCCTTCTTCAGCCTTCTTGAAAATTTTTCAAATCCGACGCATCTATTCACCAGAACCGCTATGTTACACCCCTGGGGTTCATTGTCAACATCAACGGTCGGTATCATTCCTTCAACACACCAATCTGCTTGACCTTCACCCGCAGCGTACACCTCAAACTTGTGGACTCCCTTGGTAAGTCCTCTGGACCTAGTCTAAGTCAAACTTTGAACTGTTTCCCCTCCTCAGATGTTTGTAGAATAAGGGCCGACTCCAAGGCCATAAGTGTTGATTTGTGATCTCTGCCAGATGTCAGCATTTCGTTAGATACGAGGGAAGTATGACATTATTAGGCATCTCTGTCGCTTCATTGATGATGGGAGTTCGGTATGCATTCACACTGTTGCTATATATCCTCCTCACGAGCATATTGCAGTGTAATAGCCATATACCACAGGAATCAATTTGTACCAGTCGTGATGCTGTTTCTGTTTTTGATCATGGTTGGCGTGAACGCGTGGTTACTGACTACGGGGCAGCGTGAGTTGACATAGCTCAACATTACATTGAGCAGATAGTACTGACCTCACTGCCAGCTGTCCGCCATTACCCTAACATCCATGGTTTGTCTTACACAGGTCACCCAAAGGCATCACTCATCATACATCTACTCAGGGTGCAGCATGATTTTCGGAAGGAAAGTGTATGTCAAGTCAATTCAGATTAATGGGGCCCGGCCAATGTTCAAATTCAATGGCAGTGGTATTTGGGGTTCTGCTTCTGCTTGGCTCCCACTTCTGTATGACACAGTTGTGGTCGGATTGGTGATGTATCGTACAAGAGAACTCCTCCCAATCAAGGCTGGAGGACAATATCGTGTGGTTGAAACCATCATGAAGGATGGATTGATGTATTATAGGTAAGAGATTTCCCACAAGTCTAGCAGTAGCTGACATACTCTCCAGTGTAATTCTGGCGGCGAATCTTGTACTGGCAATAATGATCGTGAAAAGCAGTGTGCGTCACTAAAGAAAGACTGCACAGCCCATTCATAATATTATGTAGGACGGTGTCAAGAATATCTGCGCACAGTAAGTCGCTTCCCATGATGTTACGTTTCTGCGAATAGTCTGTAACACGTTCATAGATTCCAGCTTCTGTGAGTTGCCACCATTTTGCCGCTGTCACACATTGAACTCGTCTGCATCCCCTGCTGCGTGCAGTATTACTGTACGTTCCGAATAAGATAGATGCCGCGTGATCATGTTAACAAGCAAAGGTTTAGGTGACGATGATGAGTCGCATCACGCTCAACCTTCGCAAGAACATGCAACGACCCGATCCTGACGAGGTGGCATTGCCAACGACACCGGTGATAGATATCAGACGCTTAGGACGACCCTCGAGTCGTCCAGATACAGATCTGAGGCATACATCTATGGAACCACTCAGAAACGGTCGAAGCTCCACCGCATCGAAAGATTTGGAAGCGTACGTCCTTGACATATCGTTCGTGCCGGAGGACATTCGACATACATGGTAGAGTGGCAGGACCAATAATTTAGTATATCCTGCCGATCAAACCGGGGAGCTTGGACATGAATTTTAGTTAATTATTTACAGTCAATCAAGGGACTGAAAATCCTGTGAATCCGTTTGTCTAGAGTGTGTACTAGACATCAGTCGGATGATTCTATTGTTGGGCGACAGCTCTGCAGTGGATAGCGACTGTTGGCATGAACACCACAAAGGAAATAGGGAGTCATAGCTGTAACTTTTCCAGTTGCTGCTGATCAGAAAGACTGGCTTATAAGGTGACTGGTCCCACCAAGTAATAAAATGTTCTCCGCAATTCTAAAGCCGGTTTCAGCCTCCAACATGCAAAGCATTAAATCTCAGTCTAGCTGTCACAATGTACAACCGGCGCTACAACTTACAGCGCAATGACAAGTTATGTGATGGATAGGTACAAAATTTTGGAGGTCTCGATAACGACGTAGACTATTCCCAAAGACAACGATTGAAGCCCTGAAACTCGGACCGTTAGCATTTAGAGCCTGTTCGGGAAACTGATTTCAGAAATCACCCAAATTTCAGAAACTCTGACCGTTCAATGACACATTTTCTGAACAGTGTCTGTAATAATATTTCAAAAACCCCTGTAATTTTAGAAACAGCTAAAAGCTATTCCTGCTTCTCATGGTATCTAAAACTGCTCAAGACTTGTCGGCATAGTTGTCCATATTGAGCTATTTTATCAAGCCCGCCGCTCAAAGTCACACGTACATGCCCGCCGCCTGTCGCATATCGTCACACATCCTCTCCCTCCGATCCACTAACTCTACTTATGGTGGCATTCCCGCCTTGATGAGGTGGCCAGTGTGGTATGTCTTGCTTGGCGCAAGTGTGAGTGGGGGAGGGTGTATGGCCGATGTATGGCAGCCGCTGTCGAATTCCGGGGAGCTGTCGTCACTGCAGAAGGCAATGGCGGGATGTGTCTAGCAACAAGCCACATGTGACATGCCAGGGATCTCAGCAAGCGGTTTTGGAAATTCGTAGAAAATTAGGGCGTTCGGCGGCACATCAATTTCCAGTACATCTAAAAACTGTTCTAGTTTTTAGGGGAACTGGCCATGGTGATGTTAAGCAGGTACCATGGTGACTACCATTGCTGTGGCGGTGGGCGTTTATAGTTCTTTTTATATGAGAAATATACTGTATGTCCAACATTTGGCAAAATGTTCTCTGACACTTTACTGATGATAATCTGCACAATGCAATGCGACCAATTTAGTAACAAGTGATGCCGTGGCTAGCCACTCACTATAGAAGCTTATATAGCATTGCATCATATGAGAATTTGGCACATTAAAGCTTGAGAAATAATGCTATTCACAGAGAACCCTTCCAGCCAAGCGCGCAAGACGATATATTACGTGCCCCTGTCTCTTGCACTTATAACTCGTTACATCAATCGGTGCCAGAACTAATGGGGATTCAAGTACTGGTCCTGCAAGACGAAGAGAGCGGAAGCACTATATATAGCGTGGAGTGGGAACAAGCTCGAGCGGAAGTTTAATTCTAAGAGCGACAACTCCGAACTGTGATTTCAAATAAGTATTCTATTCAACAATGCTAATGCTGTGCGGCCATTGTGGGGCTATGATATCGTTCCGACATCGATGCCCTCTTGGTCCATTTGACATGGGGTGGATACGGTTGCCGAGTCTAACCACACTTGGATTGACCATTAAGTACTGAGGTAACTCTGCTAAAATCACGCAGAATCGATGATTTCGAACAGAAATTAAGTGAACTGTATTTATAAACTGGATCAACAAAGAACCTCTCGAAAATACTCAATCGGGATCCACCGCCAGAGACTTATTGCGGAGTACACTGGTCTATATCGGGTCATGAGACCAAGCATGGCGCCGTTACACAGCACTTACCTCCACTGAAAAGTAAGTGAATAATTAGCCACCCTAAACTTCTCTGATCATTCTCCATACTAGCAAGTCTCGTATCCCTTGCAAGTCACAACGACATTAGAGAGGTAGCAAAGTCAGGCGACACTTCAGTCTCTCCCGTGGAACCTCTTACATAAATTGGAGCGCTTTACTCTTAATCTAGCATGGCAAACAGCTCAGTCGGAATTTCTGTCACGACTGAAATCCAAGAACTGTGAGCCGCCCCAGACTCCAGACGCAGAAGTATCGTGCTAACGTCTCAAGCAGAGTCGCTACTAATGTATGTGTCGTGACGAGAAAACCCGTTCGTAACTCATGATGTCGAATTGGGATCCCTCTTTACATAGTACATTGGGATATCCGGATTGGTAATTTTGCTATATGATCATCTCATAACCTTTGATGATGAGGTGAGGCAACACCTTCCGCCGTAGTTTTATTTCCTCCCCGAACCCCGGATCCCCTTCCCAGATTAAGTATATCTGGCGTGGCAGCAAAAAACCTGGTGATGAACAGACCTGTCATCTTACTAGAAATATCGCTAACCTGGCATTTCCAGTGGTTTGGCTTTTTCTGATCGTACGTCGGAAAATGCGCGCTTGCTTAATCCGAATGTTGAAATGAATTTAGAATCGCTATATTACCCCGCTGGGGTTTGCTGTTAACATCAATGGTGTGCAAATTCTGATCCGATTTCGTGAGAAGTTCACATTTGTGATACACATCTCCAGCATACACATCATCTGCCTGGAGTGATGAAGTAGGTCTCTAACCTTTCTTTGATTTGACAAAGCCTCACTTTGGTTAATATGCTAGACGTCTGTAGAGCCCATACATACATGATAATACCTCAACTCAACAACCGTGTCTTCAGTTGCCGACACTTCGTTGTATATGAGGGGATACTGGGTTTTGTTGGCGTTGCCATCGCATCGCTTATGATGGCATTTCGGTATAACACAAAATTGGGTTTCAAAGCTGGCTCCTGCTCATGGTCATTTTTTTGTATCAGTGTGGTTGCTGTGTACCACGGGAATCGATACGTGCTGGCCCTTATATCATTCCTCTTTTTGACCATGATTGGTATTAACACATGGCTGTTGACCACTACCGGCCGTGAGTCCTCTTCCACGGTGTTTGCACATTTCCATGGCACTAACAATTGCCTCAGCCGTGATACATCCTGGGATACACGGCAAGTTAACAGTATTTATTATTACTGATACTAACGACTTGGCATATCTCTGACAGGCTGCAGTATGCTATTCGGGCAGGGTAATCACCATATGTGAGTATGCTCAATCATAACGACGTATTAAGGGTAGCGTTCACACATTGTAACAATTAGAGGCGGCTGGGTGTCTGCCACGGCGTGGTCTCCTCTTGTCTACGACACGGCAGTCGTCATTCTGATCGTGCTGCGTACCCATTACATTGTTCGCGCTAAAATCGCAGGGAAAGTGGTGACTGTCCTCATTCGGGATGGTTTGTTGTACTTCAGGTAGCGTTACGCATGCTTCGTTTCGTTCGTCATTAAGGTATGACTTACCTATTGCATATGGCGTAGCGTTATCGTGGCGGTAAATCTCGTTTTGGCGGTCATGATCGTTAGAGCACCGGTACAAGTTCCGCCTGGTACATTTACTCCTTAATTCTAAACATTCCTGATCTCTTTAGGACGGAATTAAAAATATTTGTGCTCAGTGAGCTTCCCACTTTTATGAGAATATCGATACAGCATTTAGCGACTACCCACATAGATTTCAACTGCTGTAAGTTTATATCAAAGAACATTTCCAGTATTCCACGTCTCACATGGAATATTTACCTATGCACAGTATGACGGTGAAATATACTTGTAACTTGGTACCATACGCGGCGCGCTGACTTGCCTACAGGTTACCATGATGAGCCGCATCACTCTTAATCTGCGAGCGAACATGGATCCAAGTCGAGAAAACCGTTTCAACAATGTAATTTCTACTTTCGGAGATCCGCCGGGTATCCCACTGCAAAATTTGGAGGCTCCTTCGAGGGCAATAGTAAAGCTTGGACCTGGACGTCAAAAAGGACACGAGTATGTATGAACCCATACGTACGGCGATATGAGCTCTGTAAAATTAGCCTTTTTACCTTGGAAGTTGTAAAGCAAAATAGCCAGATGAACAATTCACTCCAGGGCAGAAATTTATGGTTTTTGAAACTGCTTTTTGAATCGGGTCGGTCTATTGATCCTTATATGATTTAATTGGCAGCAACAGCATATCTCTTCCCTGCCTCCTCAAAATTAATGACGTTCCAAATGGCAGTAAGGTACTATGCAAAATCTGTCAGAATTTAGTTGGAGTGGTCGAAATAGACTCACGTCTGGTTTGACATTCTTGTATTGAAGGTAGAAAGCCTAAGAGAATGGGGAAAAAACCTGTGTAAATAAAACGTGCCAAAGAAATCTAGTCTCCCTCACATGTTCCCAAATGTCAATACCAATAATCGGAATGTGAGCTATACGAGAGCATGAGGAACAAGACGGGAATGAGGAGAAATATGAGTCGGACGTACTCAGGAGGGGATCCTGATTAGCGGTGGTGACAACTTCAAGCTTCTTTATCGCGGGATTATATCCCTAGCAAATGGTCTGAGGTCAATATCTATGTGATGTGTGAAAAAAAAAAAAACACTTGCCAGCCAACCCCAACCACTTCCTTGGATAGCTGCCGTCTTCTCATTCATCGCATTTTTGAACGCCTCGACAGACCCGAAGTCCTTCCCCAATGCTTCTTTCAGTGCACCGGAAGGCTTACTGCTAGCCCCCTCAGGGGCGAGGTTCTTCCAGAAGAGCGTGTGGTTGATGTGACCTATGTATATGTTCATCCAAAGGAATCAAATCAGATAGCTACACCGACACCGCACCTCCTCCGTTGAACTTGAGAGCGGCTTGTAAAGCGATTCTCTGCTTCACGTCTGATGTGGTTGCATATTTCTCTTCGGCAGCGTTCAGACCATTGACGTAGGTCTGGTGATGTTTTGTGTGGTGAAGCTTCATTATTTCTTGCGATATGTGAGGCTCCAATGCCTGATCTATCATGTTAGTGCTCGGTGTCCTGCACCGGGCCGGCGACAAATCTCACATCGTAAGCGTACGGAAGGTCTGGGAGCGTATGCAACGACGCCGTGCCTGCGATAGGAACGCTACGCGACGTGGCACGAGCGAACGCCTTAACAATTGTAGGACGGGTAAGATAGTACATGGCAGGGAATGCTCCGACTAAAAATCTATTAGCCGCATGCAAGCCTGTTAGGTAATCGGCTGACCTAGGGCATGTCTGCGTCTAGTTCTAAAGCTGTTGAGGCATCTCAGTCGACGACCTCACCTCTAACCACTCCTCTTGCACTTGCTGCACCAGATGTGTCTGGTAGCCAACAAACACTCACTATTGACCAGACCATTAGATTGGATGAGTTGGGACCTTTGGTCGTAAACTCGGACGGAGTACGTCGATTTCTTCAGTGTCGGTGGTTGATTTGGTGTATAAGTGCAATGCCTTACAGACACTCTCTCGAATAGCTAATTGGGAAGGCATGAGCTCGCATGAGCAAGAGCGCACAATGAGGGTTCTCGGGGCTAGGAATAAGCAAGCATAATTAGCGGTGCTAATTATGGCAATGTACTAACAACAATCATGTCCGTTTCAGGATTCGCCTTGCGAACGAGGAAAAGAAACTACAGGAAGCAGTAAATAAAGCCGTCGACAACACATCTGTGGTGTCGTAATGCGGAGCTCTTTTTCTTCTTCTGTCTTAGCGGCCGCCGATCAGGAAATCCAGACAGCGTATGGGCGACATGAGTGGTACATTCCGTATATATATGCTACCACGCCAGTGCAAAGCTCATCGTGTACATACCCGAGCCCCATTTTGTTAATGGCCCGAACCCGATCTTTCATTGATCAGTCTTCACATTTTTTTGTACTTATGCGTCATGGTGCAGAAGAGGGAATTTTTGAAACCAAAGAACAGAGCCTTCTTACACCTTGAGTTGTGTATTCTCCTATTTTCTGCTCAAGACGTTTCGTGATTCCCATGAGTATTTGTTAGCTGCTTGGCTCCTGCAGGGATAGCCTTGGCAAAGCAACCAGACCTTCATAACTTTTACCTTGCCACAACAACCTGCAGGGAAGTTAACATTTGCCCATAATCTGTGATAAGATACATTGTTCCTAAAGGTGAAGGTTTTCCTTGGAGTTACAAGCCAGTTGAGCCAGAAGAGATCGGTACGGGGCCCATGATTTCAATATTTCTGTGAGATCCCCTTCACCACGGAGCCGTAAAATCACAAGCTATCGTTATTCAAATCCAAAGCCCAATCTTGGCCTAATCTGTGCACTTCTGAAGAGAAAAAAATCAATGCAATCCCCGGGTTAAAGGTGTGGGATATCACCTAAACACGTTCAGAAATCATGTATCTTCGAAAGGTGATTCTTGTATAACATTTGTCAGACTGGCAACGAACTCTTGATTCGTGAAACCTTCTTCAATTCTCGGGACCAGCCAGTCTCGCTTTCAAAAAAAAAAGAATAACAATACTGTCAACCATACCCACCATTATAAATGAAAACGCGCACCCTCCATGACACGCCATTGACAGTGACATATCTCAATTGAGGCACGCGTTGAAGTACCTTGTGGGCGTCCTTCTTTTCAATCACTAACTGTGGATGATCACAGACATCAAAAGTAACTGTGTTTAGTTCTGCACACTCATCCGTCATGGTAGGAAAGGCTTTCTGTTGGAAAATAAAGTACGCTCGTTTGAGACCAGCCTCCAAGTGGTAAGCGATGTCACTAACCAAAGTGGAGAAGGCTACTGTCAACGAGCAACACTGAAGCGCAGTACATTTCTTCAACAGTGTCCGGAGAGCAGACCCTCTGGAATAGGCTTTTGGCATCTGGATCGCTAACAAAGTACGTCGATGCTGGCTAGCAAGGTGTGAGATAAGGCCATCGAAGCAAAGGCTCGGACCAGAGTTATCGGATGATATTGTTTGAAGCGTCTCTAGAGGAGATGACGCCGATATTCGACGTATCCATGCTGAAAGAGCGCTTGCGTCTTCCTTACGGGACAAGGGAGCATGCAACACAGTCAAATGGCGTAACGCGGGAAGCATCAACCCAGAGGGAAGGCGTCTGTATTGCTACACATCTTGAGTACAGGAGATATAGTAGTGAGAAAGTCATGGTGAACATACACGATAATATCGGAGACGCAGACTTCTCAACTGGGACAGTTGTGATAGGCAGGCAAAGATGTCCATGTCAGTGAGTGCGTATGAAAGACCTAGCGCCAGACTTTGGATGTTTGATAGATGGGGCGTGACTACACGCAGGATTCCAGGGGTCAGGGATCCGCAATTGCCCTGGTAAGCAAGAAAAAAAGGTAAGTATTGACTTCACATAATTTTCGCGACCACTTACTAGGAGATGCAAGCTCAAAAGCGTGTCTTCCAGTCTACTGACCCAAGAACATAATACCATAAACAACGCTCTGGTAGGATGAAGGAGAGTCAACTCCCGCAAGCCGATGAGCTTAGCAAGATCCGGCATAACGTCGTCATCCATTGCGAACTCATTCACAGTAACTGATCGCAATGAGGGACAACAGCGAAGTGCCTTAACGATATTCAATAATGCAGGCCCAGTGGCCTTCTGCGGCGCAAGAGTGACTGTCTGAAGGTTTTCCCATAATTGTAGCGCCTCTGGTATCCTGTCGATTATTGGGATTGGGATTTGCCTAGATGGTCGGATTTTCGTAATATATCCTTGACGGTAAGTTAGTGACTATATTAGGGACAAACTCGCGGATCTGCCACCGTCTAGAGTGAACTCCTCAACATATGCGCTATGACTGGGGAGTCGCGATGCAGCAAATGGCTTCCTTCCCAACGTATCCTACGCCATGTTATGGTATGTGTATCGAGATACCTTCTCTGCATCGTTTCACTCACCTCGACCACCTGCCATGCAAGGCCAACCTTGGGAGGAGAAACATGGATTCGCTTGTACAGGAACGGGGTCGCTGAGTTGTGGAAAGTGTGACAGACCAATGCGCAAGAATACAGAGCATGGATATCTTTGTCTAGGAATACAACTATGTCACCAATTAGTTCGGGCGGAAGATTCATTCTTGGTTGCTGAATTCAGATGCTTGGCTGCTTAGTAAGAAAGATGGTCCAAGTACTCGGTGACATCAGACTGGCCATCAAATCCTCATCAAATTTGAAAAGACTTCCCTGGGATACGACAGCTAGCCTATGGTGCGTGAAATATTTACAAACTCGCCCGACATGTTATTGAGAATAGAATCTTAGTTTCACAAGTCACCTAGTTAGATTCTGCACCGTCGCTCAACTTCTTCAATGCGGTCCTCATGATGCCTTCTATACTGGTTTCAAACTTGAGAAACCATTGAATGGCCTCCTGGAGCTTTCTTGTGGCCTCAGCGTTAGTAGCAAGAGCTTCTTTGAACGACTTTTCGTCGTTCAGGAAAGTACGTTTCTGAGGATTTGTTTGTCGAGCAAGTTCGGCGTCGTATGGCGGCGAAAAGTCCTCAGAAACCTTTGTCATAGAAAGATCACTTAGTAATGCAGGGGAAATTGTGATGTGATGTACACCCGCGAGTTGTAAAACCTCTTCAGTAGACACAAGACTGCGAAAGCATTATAAAAACTAAGTATAAGCTCAGGCTTATAGATGAATATGTTTGAAACCGTCACCTGGCCGGGAGCACCCGTGTTTTGACTTCATGAGCTTCATAGTACTTGAAAATCTCCTCAACAACCGGGAAAGCCTTATTGTGATCTACAGCTTCGGACAGAAAATGAACCTGGCAGTCGGGTCATCCAGAATAATATGAGAATTGAGAATGCATCCGATGTATCAACGAACCTTCAATTCATTCACATAGGGCGCCACATATTCGCAACCCACCTCGTGTGCTAAAATAGCCTGTTCAATACTGAAGAGAGTGGTTGCTATGGTTTTTATTCCCCGAGTTTCAAGGATTCGACAAGCTTCAAGCCCCTCGTACGTGGCTGGTATTTTAATGCAAATGCGGTCTGTTGATAATCCTGGGGATAGGCTCTGATAAATGTTTATAATTTCCAATGCATCCCGCACAGTTTCATCTCGCGAGTATGCGGCGTGCAATGAACTTTGGGTGTGAACCCTGCGACACTGTCAGAACTAACATAGTCGTCAAATTCCTGAGAATTACCTCCCAGATATGTAGGGTAGCATTCGGAGGGATAGCAGTACCATCTGAACATTAGCAATAGAGATATTAGCACTATTCTTGTGGATGCTTGCAAAAACTCACCACGGCTTTGACGGCATATTCCACGCACTTAACTTCATCAGAGCATCTTTCCTGCGCGAAATGTGCGGCTCTGTTGATTATGTCGCCATTATGCTCCTGGGGTCACAATGTGAGACGAACTGGTGGGTAGTGATTGCCGATGAATCCCCTGTTACCTTTAATATCTCAAAGTAGGCTATAGCCTGGTTTGATGTACAGTCGACAAATGGTCCTAAGTTCTTGGCCACTAAGCGGTGTATAAGATTCAGTTCGAAACCTGGTCAAACTGCGTACCATGAAAATCCAGAGTGTCGCAGTCTATCGATGAATGTTTCCGAAGGTATTCCAGTTGCGATTCACCAGGCATTGTTGGGTGGGAAATGATAGTGAACGCAACAACAGATAACCCGGGCGGCGCGATTTAAGTTTCGGAGATCGGCCCGGGAATTCAAAGGCGAGCACACCAAGTAACAGATGAGTGGGTGAGGTCCTCGCAAAATCCCACGAGCACCCGTGTTAAGTAGCTACCCTTGCGATCACATACGGGCCTGTTATACGATATTCGGCTGTCAGGTCGTTAGTTGGGCCAAAATAATATTTAATCAAATTAAAAGAGAAGGTTGGCTGAGACGATATTAAACGTACCATTGTCAAGTTGCCTGTACAGATTTAAGAAAGGCTCGGATATCACTCAAGAAAAGCAAAGTGAGATGGTCTTCATGGGGTATGACACTACCGGATTCGATCGTTTGAGTCAACAATTCCTGAATATAACTCGAGGGCAGTGGGTTCCTGACAGTGAGTGATATTTATGAGTCCTAGCCTGCCCATTACGACATTAGATAATATTGTAAATGCCAAGGCATATGAACGTACCATATTTCCTCAGAAAATGGAATCGAACGAGGGACTTAGGTATTCTTTACGGAGCCAGAGTAAAACTGTGCCAGAAGAGATTCAGACCCTTCACCGCTAGAAAACATCTAGTTATGATCTGTTATGACCAGTAGTCCAGGTTGGGTGGAAGGAACCTGAACGGAAGTGAACAATGAATTTAAAAACTTGCATATCGTGGACTGTGGCCATATTTATTGTGGATCCAGCGGAAAATGCATTTACACTTGATACAATGACAAAGTAGCTTAGAGATCCAACATGCTGGGACGAGCTCTTGGATTACCTACACGTCTAAGTTACGTAAGTCGCTCATCAGCATGAACGCACCGAAGAAAGGTAGTCCCCGATTGCTCTAACCAGGGCAGAATACTAAATAAAAGCAGGTGAAAACTATGAGCTTCGGGCAGACCTCAACAGCGAATATAGGGACAAACGGAAGGATGCAATCAAACGTGTCATTGCCAACATGACGGTGGGCAAGGATGTTTCTGGCCTGTTTCCGGACGTGTTGAAGAACATGCAAACCGAGGATATTGAGCAAAAGAAGCTGGTGTACCTATATCTCATGAATTATGCCAAGACACAGCCTGAGTTGGTCATTCTTGCCGTGAACACATTCGTCAAGGTCCGATTTTCGTCATATACTTCTCCCGGGAATCCACTGATTCTCCCACAGGACTCGGATGATACGAATCCGCTTGTTCGTGCACTAGCCATCCGAACAATGGGTTGCCTACGAGCAGAAAAGATCATCGATTATCTCTGCGATCCGCTGCAAAAGTGTTTGCGGGATGACAATCCCTACGTTCGGAAGACCGCTGCATTATGTGTTGCCAAGCTCTACGATCTCAAACCAGAGCTGGCCATTGATAACGGGTTCGTGGAGCAGTTGCAGGACATGGTGTCTGATAGCAATCCCATGGTCAGTCGCACTGTCAAATTATTGTAAAACGATGCGTACCGTTTATGCAGGTCGTTGCCAACGCTGTCCTCGCTCTTACTGACATACACCAAGCCGCCGCCGCTCTCCCGTCCTCATCTTCTTCCGATAGAGCTGTTTTTGTCATCAATTCTCACATACTCGGCAAACTTCTTATTGCTTTGAATGAATGTTCAGAATGGGGTCGTGTGGCCATTCTCACTGCCCTTGCACGATATAATGCAGTGGACGAGAAGGAAAGTGAACATATTTGTGAGCGAGTCGTGCCACAATTTCAGCATGTCAATGGGAGTGTGGTTCTGGCTGCCGTCAAGGTGCGTTGTGTCTTGAAAGCGTTTTTCAAGAATATCCAGTGCTCCGACAGGTTATTATGATCCACATGCGGCACGTACGGCGAGAGGAACTAACAAAGCAACTTATCCGAAAAATGGCACCACCTCTTGTGACCCTTCTATCCTCACCTCCAGAAGTTCAATGGGTTGCTCTCCGGAATATCAATCTTCTGCTTCAGAAACGACCGGACATCCTACAGAACGAGATGCGTGTATTCTTCTGCAAGTACAATGACCCTCTCTATGTCAAGGTCGAGAAACTCGACATCATGATTCGTCTGGCGGGCGAGAGCAATGTTGACGCACTGCTTAGCGAGCTGAAAGAATACGCATCAGAAGTGGACGTCGACTTCGTACGAAAAAGTATCAAAGCTATCGGACAGTGCGCTGTGAAGATCGACGTATCCGCAGAGCGGTGTGTAAACGTCCTATTGGAGCTTATCGAGACGAAGGTCACCTATGTTGTGCAAGAAGCCGTCGTTGTCATGAAGGTTCGACTGTGATTCAATCCTTACGAATCTATCTACTTATTTTATCTTAGGATATATTCCGCAAATACCCATCGACGTACGAGGGCGTCATCCCTACGTTATGTGCCAATCTTGATGAACTTGATGAACCGGAAGCTAAAGCTTCACTCATATGGATCATTGGAGAATATGCCAACAAGATAGACAATGCCGACGAATTGCTGGGTATATTCGTCGAATCATTTGTGGAGGAGGCGTATGCGGTGGGTATTGTTGATTGGTTATGTATGTATGGCCGAACTTGAAGACATGGTGATACAGGTCCAACTCCAAACGCTCACGGCGGTAGTCAAGCTATTTTTGAAGAAGCCGGACAGTGCTCAAGGCATCGTACAACGTGTGCTCGATACCGCCACCAAAGACTGCGATTCTCCAGATGTTCGTGACCGCGCTTACATATACTGGAGGCTACTATCGACGGACCCTGGGGCTGCCAAGGTTACTAACCAATATCTCTGAGCAACTTGCACACTGATGCACGTTGATTCAGGCGGTTGTTTTAGCACACCGTCCGCCAATATCTTTACCTCGAACAACTGTTTCCGCAGCACTGCTTGAGGAGCTACTGGGCGAGATTTCCTCACTGGCAAGCGTGTACCACAAGCCGGCAGAAACCTTTGTTGGTCAGGGTAAATACGGCGCAGACGCTGTGCAGCGTCAAGCATCAAGGCATGTATTCATCCTACTCTGTGACTGCCGTCATGCTCAGCACAGCATTAGTCTCGACGACGAGATTTCTTCGACGCAGAAAGCACTGCAAAATATTGTTGCCGGACAACAGGCCGAGAACCTGCTCGACTTTGGGGACGATGAATCGCGAGATGGTCAGCCATCAGGTCTCGCAGCCACTACTATCTCAGCAACACCTGCTGCTGCCAACCTATTGCAAAATTCCAGCAATCCGTTGGATGACCTCGTATCTATATTTGGTGGATCAGACATGAACGGGTTACCATCACCTCAGAAATCGCAGGTGGGTGGATTGGGAGGGTTATCGTTCGGAGGGCAGCCTGCTGTCCCGCAAACGATGGGTAAAGGACACCCCCCAGCGATACCAAAATCAGCCCAGCCCGCACAGGGGCAAGATGACTTGTTGGGATTGTTTTAACGTACTGATTTCCTCCAGGCTTAGAGTAATACACATACATATGCTTCTATATTTTGTTCTTGGGGTAATTATCTTTTCTTGAGGAAAATATTGTGACCTATACGTACGTGTGACACGTGTCACGCATGGTCAATGCAACCTCCAGAATCAAAAAGCGAGTCTCCAGCAATCATCTGTTTGGAAGACAC
>QFFB01023057.1:0-72725 GCA_003316465.1 Ramaria cf. rubripermanens
AGCCGGGCTTATCCAAATGGCCGTCAGGACAAAGTCCAACGACGTGGGCCCGCAGAGAGATTGCCTCTTCAAGGTCAGAGACAGCACCGAGGCGTTCAAACTGGCGCATAAAAGACGAGGAGAGGTCCATCATACGACATGCTTTACGCGGGTGATCATCTGCAGTCAATCTCGCTGCCTGCTCGCGCGCCGAAATTGACTTCTCGAGGTCTACCAGTCTCGTTAGATAATCGAACCGGCACAAGAACAGATACCCTATGTCGTCCAAAAGATCAAGCTTATCAGGGTCATCATCTGGAACGCATTGGAGCTCTTTGTACGCAGTATCGATATCCACGCCATCCAAGGTAGATATAGCTTCGGTGTGTGTGTCGGGGAGCCGGAGGGAATGGTCAAAATGATTCTCGTTGTTTCATGGTCTTGTTGAACAGTGCTTTGTGTGGACTCGTGTGGGCCAGCGCAGACTAATAAGGCAGTCCATTAGGGACGAGTGCCAGATTACAGTAAATTACTTGCCTCGGACGCTTTACCTACAGGATTAAGAAGTCTGATGCTAATCGCCGGGGTAGTGCTCGAGCTGGTGCTGGATGAGAAGAACGTTTCTCAAAGGTACCAGCGAATGATTGTGGGCGATATATAGAAGACGTGCACCTGCGCTGTAGGTACCTGATCCTGGCCCCCACCCAAGTGCAAAGTCATCGTCAATGTCAGGGTCGATCTTGCTGGAAAGACCACGGGCACAATGGCAATGTTGCTTTATATCAAGTACTGCTGCAAGTTCCGAAGTTACAGGTGCCAACTCTGATTATTCCTTGGTTCCACATTGCGACGTCGGAGGAAAGGTGAAGGACGTCGCGCCTCTGTGGTGAATGACTATAGTAAGCATTTATATGAGAGAGGAAGGATCAAGGAGTAGAGCGACGCGACTTGTCATGATTACGCACACGGGCACACGCCCTCCGCCCCCTCGTGCATCCACATGCCCTAGCTCGGGCTTCCTACGTATCGCAGCGTCTTCGGAGGTCTAAGTCTGCTGCCGTCTAGGTGAGATGTAGCGTTTTCAGGTCACGATATTATCACATTAAGAGCTGTGTGGTCTGACAACTCATCGATGCTCTCGGGAGCGCTGGTAATAGGGAACATATCAAGCTTCAAGTCTTAATTGGTATTGATGTTAAAACTGACACTGACATTCGAATCACGCTCACACGTACATCCTCAAAACCAAACACAGAAAATCGACAAACAACACGACAGAGATAGGTGCTTTTAGTGTCAATATGTACCAGCAAGAAGAGGGGAACTACTATAGTAAGCTGGTATACAGAAATATATCCGTTAGAGAGAAAACGGGGAGTGAAGCACATCACTTGTTTTTGGGTGCAAGACGATGTAGCCATTGCGCATCAACCTCACTGATGAAACGAGATGGTGTCATTAAAAATCCCAACCCAAGCTCGACTCCTCCCCTGCAGTCCAGGCTCTTTCGGCCCTCAGATTACTATGTCGAAGTGGGGGAATACGACGAATGGGGACATGCATGCATTAATCAAAGCAACAGATTGAACATATAGAGACCAACATATCAAAGTAGCTAACGTGACCCACCCAAGTTCGAGTCGGACAACATAAATATGGTGTAAGCATCCTACGTCGCAGCCTTAGTTTCATACATTTTACTCCGGAGGTGGCGCCATATCCGTATAACTCTCACGAACCCTCTGTAGCGGCTCTAGGAATGCGGTGTATAAGTTCAACGTGAGCCTACCGCGTAGGGAGGAACTCAAACTCACAACGCCCTTGTCCTGGAAAGTCTCGCTGCTAAGCTCCCGCAGCTTCGTAAAATACGCCCACGCCGTCATGCCTTCGAGTGCGCAGAACTCTCGGAGCGCCGCATGCGTCACGACTGTACGGATGCGCTCTGTGCTCGCCGGGAAGAACCCCGCCCTCACGAGCTGGCGCAGCGCTGTGCCACTCCTGAAGCATTCACAGTATATGATCTTCACGTGATGCAATCCGTTAGTGTGCAAGACAACCATGTTCTTTACGGTGGTCGTCGGCCCAACACTCTCGCATGGCGCACCATGATGACCAAGGTGTATGATGAGGCCAACGGTGCTGAGCTCTACACGCTGCCACAGAAAACGACCTACGTTCAGCTCATCGCCGGACTCGCGTTTGGTGCGTCGGACGATAAGATGCAGGGGTACGTGGGTGTGCCGTGAGACTATGCACACACTGCAGAGAAGAGGGCACATGTGACACTCCTCGCAGCGGAACTTCACGCTGGCGGTGCCACAGTCACCGCACTTAATGGCCGCCTCGGACGAGTCACCGTCCAAGCTGACGAGTGCATCGACAAAATCCGACGTATGCTCCATAAGGTCATTGAACATCTCGCTGGCAGTCTGTACCCGAGCCACGAGCACGTCAGCGACAATGCCCAAGGGCGAATTGTTTGTATACCTTATGAGCTGGTGGGGTCTTGCTCGTCTTCTGCTGCTCAGGCTTGGGGTTGCCTGAGGCAGGACTTTCTGGTACCGCGGGGATGTCCGCTGGAGGTTGTGGCTGCACATACACCGTGCTCACTCGCACATGCACGCATTTGCCTCTAGACGTCCATCTGTACGATTTGTGTTTTATGGGGACGCTCCCCACGGGCCTAATCGGAGGTGGGGGTACCACGGTCTTGATTTCAAGTCGTGGTCGAATTGGTTTGAGTCGTTTCTGAGGCTTTCGAGTGGCTTTCATGGCGGCCGAGTGCAATCGCTATGGGAGCGAGTAGGAGGCACGTGCACGAACGGGAAGCAGCACGAGAGGAACGCAGACGAGTGTAAAAAAATGGCACGAACAACTACTTATACTCAAGTCACGAGAGTCCAAAAATGTGGATCAGGGTTATTGTCCACTTAAGGGAAGCCACTACGCGGACAAAGCCCTGTCGCGTTTTTGAGACAAAGCATCATGACAACTGTGCTGCACTAAGCTGTGGACGACAACACGTACTGTAGCGCGGCGACAAGGGCGTCGAAAAACTCAAGCAGGTTCCGAAGCTGTAGGTCCACCTCCAAGTGCAGACTAGGGTGACGCGGAATAGACTCCTGTGGATGTCCCGGGCTCAGCCCTGCGAAAGGCAGTGGCACAGGTGGAAAGGAATGCGAGTCTATCTCGAGCGTATGAATTGTTTAAAAAGACCAGAGCCGGGGAAGACATGCCCGGCACTCTGCTCAATGCTACGATTTTCTAAGCTGCAATAGCCGGCGAGAATGCAGGGAATTCGGGTGGAAGATAGTAAGAATAAGGAGAAGGAAAGGCAAGTGAAATCTAACACAGTGCTACTGCAGGTAAGCCCTCAAATATAATTCGGCTCCAGATGCCAAACCAATCTTTGGCCTCGAACGTTACGCACACGAACCAGCACGTGAAGCATGTGTCGCCCGTCACTGTGCGGTAACGAGACAGCGATTCTAAAAGGATGGAGGGGGGGGCGATCACCACCCAAGAGGCGTGAAAGTTTCCAGAAAGGAGGGAACCCAGGGAGACAGCACTGGGAGGGGCTTGCTTGAAGAGACCCAGGTCATGCAGTCGTACTAGTTGAGCACTTCAGAGTCTCCGACTCCACTAACTCATATTAGCAGCCTGTAACTTTGCCTATGGCACAGAAAGAGAAGCGTGTCGAGTCAAGAGTGCGCATTTTGTCCCAACCCAACTCCAGCTCAGCACAGACCCGGTCCCTGCGCTGCTCCTGTTACATGAGCATGCCGACAGTCAGTGTCATATTACGAGAGTACAACACTACTCATGCTTCAGGGAGCAAGCTACATGGCCGAGAGTCTGACCTAGCTTAGAGGAGACTGTACGTCCGTCGAAACAATTGCAAGCAGAAGAGAAGTAACATTTAGGGTCTATCGTGACAGCGTCGGAAAACAAGGCTGAGGAGAGCGTTGACAGAAACGGTCTGTGGTGCATAAAATTATTGAGTAGCCCGTCCTTTGTCCTGTCCGCGAGTCACAACTCCGATAGCACGTAGTTCGTTGGAACCAACTACACCCAAGTATACACAGTAAGCATGGTTACATACCTTGCGATCGAGTGCCACACATGTCTGCTGTCTCAGAATCTCGGGGTTGGATGCGGCAAGCACTTCTGTACCACATGTCCCCCACGTCACGTAGAGTCAGTAGTTACCGGAGAGCGCGTCCCGTAAACTTCCACACGCAGCGTAGATAGGCAGGCTGCAGCACATGGTCGCCAGTAGTTGGAAAGTGTGACAGGGAGTGTCACGCTGGGACCAAGAAATCGTTTGGTGTTGCTTACGTCATAACGCACACCTTTATTTCGGTTGTCGAGCGTTGTTTATAACACGAGAAACCGTGTGTACTACGTAGCACATCCTGAGGAATTCCTAAGGACTAAGCTAACTCCTCCCATATCAGCAAACTCGTTGCCAGCCCGCTGGGATGACGGTGTATGATCTCCTATGTTTCACCTTGATTTATCTTTTGTTCTCACTTATTCGATACTCTGATAGAAGAGGCGGACTCTGCTATTGTTCACCCGGCGGGGAAACTCGGAGCCCTTACACCGCCAAGTACTACGAAAACCTTGCAGAAGACCGCTATGACACTTGCGCTGATGCATACAAATAATTGAAGATACAAGGCATACTGGAGATTGTGAATAAAGATGGAGCTTTTATAGGGTAAATGAGACAACGAACCTTCACTCAATTCCATCCATGGACAAAGGCACTTAGAATGGCGGGTCTGCCGTCAGCGCATCATGCAACAGCTTCCGGTGGTAGTTCTACGCGCTGAGGCTATCGTTGGCCAACGCAAAGCATTACACAGTGGTACACTCTATTCAACGCCATGCATAGATAGGTATGGAGCGACGTGGCTTTGTGCCTGAATGGATTGTGCTGTTCTACACTCTCTAGTGTTGCCAGACAACTCCACTCGCCTCATTTAAAAGCTGCATACTGGCGACATCGATGATACGAATGTATTGTGCGCAGGAGCCAGTCACGTAGTGGAAGACTCTTTCCAAAAATGAGGTGGAAATGTAGTCGATGCTATTGTCTCAGCGTGGCGTGGTGTTTTGCGATGAGACAGTTGAATATCCTATCCAACTACTAGCAAATGTAGTCGAATGTTTGAATATATCTGAAACTTCATTCATCCATCCGATTCTGAGCCAGACAATAATCACCTGGAACTATTATTACAGTAACTTGTTCAGCTAGTTTTCTACCATATCAATACTCGAATTAATTTCAATGACATCTGTGAAGTTCGCTTTTCATAGGAGCAATGTAGTTCAATCAATCTGTGAAAGTATAAATCGTTTTCTGAAAAATCAAGTATTGAGCGCTGAGCCTGAATCCTCTCGGAAGCTACATTCGATATCTAACTCCAATGGGTGCATATCTTGCGGCAAGATATGTACCATTGGAGCTAGTATGTCAAATGCTTCCGAGAGGGCTCAGGAGGAATCCTGATGCCACCTTCGCCACGCTCAATATAGCTTCATTCTTGCCTCGTTTGCTCATACTTATTCCACTTTAATCGACAGTGAGGTACATAAAGTGAAATAATACTTCGACACACCTGTTCGTCGAAGTACTTGGTCAACTAGTCTCATATTGTATGTCATCCGAGCAATATGAAGCAAAGAACTTACTCATCAGGGCCATATACTGGCGACCTATATATGCTCCATCTTGATCCATTTACATATAATATAGCTCAGCTGGCCTATGACATTATCGCTGCTGAATCGTCCGAATGCTCAGACTCTCTTGAACAATCGGCGTCCTCGGACGATTCAGCATTGATTCATGAGTAAGGCGTTGAGACGGGGTCTTGCTGAGCCTAGGCATGGGGGGCGAGGAAGGTTGGCGCGAGCTTTTATAGATAGTTGGCCTTTGTGCCGCTTTAACTGACCACAACATCCAGATTCGGTGAGTCACTGAGACAATGGATGTTTCAATTTGACCAGAAGATGCAATCGTGGACAAATAAGAGTGAATTTGTCCACAGTTTCACGCGTCACGCTCGTGTTCGTCAACGATCTAAGAGTACCTCATTAATATTTGTTGGAAGCCGTACCTAGAGGTGCCAAAGCCGACTATTGTCATTATATAATCATTTCGAACGATGACGTTACTCATACACAGGACCAAACACAAATATTTACAATGTAGGTGCATGTTGGTCCGTTGCCAAACTTCTCAAGTATGTGATGGAAATCCAACGCCTTTGTGAAGTTATATAGAGGGCTTGCCTCCCTTGAGGCCGCAGCTCCTAGCATACATACAGTGTTCACTACAACGTTTTCTCTATTCAATTGACCTTTACGGATTGTACAACGTTGTGAGTTTCACCAGTTCAAGCTGCCAGGACAAAACTGATCTCCTGCAACAGATGTCTTCTACTGCAAACGCTGACGCCTGTCCTACTGTCTCGCCTTACCGTCTCCGCGCAATTTTTCGATTCTGGAAAAAGCCACTTGCAGCCAAGCCGAGTCAAAGCGTTTCGAGTGCCAGCTTGAATTGCGAGGATATTCCTCCAATGACTACCAAGCTTCCGGTCCATCCACCGGCCACGTTTGCTGCCCATGACGCACGAATCGCCAATAATATTGTCCTTGCCGCCGATTTTTTCGGGGCTGACGAGGCGCATCATACCACGACTGTCACCGGCCCTCCACCTTATGCACCCTATGGTCTCGAAGTCATTGAGACTCAAGCAAGCGTACGAGAACCCCCAACACTTGCGCGTATGCTCTTTTTTTACGGTTTTCGTAAGTGTCTTCAAGGTAATATACTTTTGCGTCGACGCTGACGCATATTTTGCGCAGTGTTCTTTCCATTTTGGCTCATTGGCATCTCCATCCTCTTTTTCCCTCTTCTACCGACTGAGGATTGGGAGTCGGGCAAGAGCAAAGTGGAGAAAGCAAAACTCCTACATACCCATCGCGAGACCGAGAAAAAATGGGCACGACGCTGCCTCATCGCAACGTCAAGTCTCATCGCTGCTGTTCTTCTTTTGGCTATCATCATAAAATACGGCATTATGGCCCCTGTTTGATCTGTTTCTTCGCATCTTCCGGCTTGTATCACAGTAGATGACTCGAGCAGCATGTATCTCTTTTTGACTTTATACTGTATCTCTTGTCTCATTCTCATGTCTCCATACCTTAAGAATCCGTCCTTCTTTACTGTCGGCCGTTGAGATTCAATCGTGCATTAGTCACATCAGTCACGTGACAGTTCTTCGTCTCGACTTCATCCTGCAACGCAGCCTACATACGACAGACGACTATGAGCACTATCCCCCAACTTCCGAACGAGGTGATTGAGGCAATCTTATTGCACCTCCCACCGCTTTCCCATTCTAATGAAAGTGTTCGGACCATATGCAATGTTGGACTGGCCAATTCCCGCTTCTCAGCGGTGTCACGCTTACCCCGTCAGCCGTCAGCCCTCTTTGTTTATACAGTCACTCACAAATTCAGCAGACATTTGGCAGCCGCATTACGCAGCGCGTTGGAAACGGTCTGACGCTGCTCGAGAGCAGAGTCGGAAATCAAGTACACATGAAGACTGGCGGGATATGTATTATGCTCGGATTCAGATCGATCGCAAGGCGTTGGATCTTCTGGACGTTATCATATCACAAATGGACAATAGAAACTCGCTCGCTGTCCAGCTAGCCAACGATTGTGGCTATGACGTATGGGAGGCAATCTCTGAAGAGACCACCCATGTCCGTCGTCACGAATTCTCGGACAGTGAAGGTATTGATATTCAGAGTGTGCCCATCGAAGGTCTCACACGTCATTACTGGGCTCGCGAGATCATTGGTGTAATATCTCGCTGCCGGGCTGTTAATATCTGGTTGCTTATAACCAACCCCATGGCAGAGGATGTATCATTTGAACAAGGATTGGCTGCACTGAGCGCGTTTTTTGGGGCAGATATTGAAAAAGTAAAGCCTCATGTCTTGAACGTTATCAATCTTCTCAACATCTTTACTAGATATTTGAAGAATTCGATAGACTTGCGCTCGACTGTCGAGAATATCTACTAACACGAGGCCATACCGGAGAATCTGAGCCCACGGAAACTGTCGTTGAGATATGCGCCTGGATGCGACAACGCGGCTTTGTCAAGCCAGACCTCACAAATTATCATCACTTGCTGAATCATTTTCCACATCGTGTCCTCTTCGAACAACCGGTAACACTCCCTATTTCTCTTGTATATGTCTTCGTGTGTGTCTCAAGACGGCTCGGTATCAACGCTCGGCCTGTAGCGTTCCCTCACAAGGTATTAGCCATGGTCTCTCCGCCTGCAGGTCATGCAATCTATGTGGATGTCTTCGAGTCGGCGTCACGCCCTATTATCTCCTATTCCGACCTACCTGCTATGGTTGAAGCGATGGGTTTAAGCCCAGACGCTCTCCCAGAATATGCCTCGCCGGCCACTACGGCCACTATGCTGTTACGGGCCGTCCGAAACATAATTCATTCTCTGGACAGGATCATGTGGTGGAACGAGAACGATCAGATCTCGGCACACTATGCAGCCTACTGCGCTGCACTTGTGCTCACTGGTGACGTACGGATAATACCGACATTATTTGCAGGTCTCGTCGGGCCCTTGGACGGTGAGATTGTTCTGAGAAATGTGCTTCGTCCGGGTTTACCGGAAACCCTCAGAGGTGCGTTGGATCTGTGCCTCACCCAACAGGAGGAGCGTGAAAGATGCGTGCCAAAGCTCACAGGCAGAGGCCAAGTGCAATACTTCACTGGGATGATGTTTCGTCATGTAAAGTACCAATATCTCGGCGTGATTAAGGGTTGGGATGTAAGTGCTTTATCTCTTCAACAATGAATAATGGCATGTAATGTGTCTGTCCCTGTAGTATGACTGTAGAATGACCGCTGAGTGGATAACCCGAACGCGCGTCAGTGAACTCCCTCGGGGAAGCAAACAACCTTTCTACCATAGCTTTACTCCAGACGGACGTGTAAGATGTGAGTCTCTGACTTCAATCGGCACAGGTTTAATCTCAGAGTGACATATAGATGTCGCGGAAGAGAATATCGGGCCTATGCGTCGCCCGAGCCCTTCCGATCTTCGTTTCCTCATTGAGGCTAACAAAGATCTTGGACGCTGGTTCGGCGGCGTGGAGTTCGTGGAATCTAGACCTGCCAGATTCATCATGAGTTCTGAGTCTCGGGTGCTCTATCCTGACGATGATATGGTTGGAAGTCGGTTTCTAGCAGATCAGGGTCATGAAGAACCCTCGGAGTCAGATGAGGATATGGTGTGGAATGCTGTAACAATCATCGGGTGAGATAGCTACCACGTACACTGACTGGTTTATGGCTCATTTTCGAGGCCCGTTATGACAGCCCTTCGAATTGAATACGGATTCATGTTACGATTAAAATATTCTGTTACACGTGAAAAATCGAGTTGATACTTCAATCTACTCAGAAGCGTCACATTGACCTATGAAAGCAAATACAAAATTTACCCAAAAAACTGAACAGAGTTATACATTTGAGGGCTTCCCCTCCATGCTGACATCTATGATCTCTCCTATCCACGCCATAAGAGCATCATCTCTGACTCTGACATCTTCCAATAATTTCCTGACGCCAATGAAAGCCTTTCGACCGCGTTTTTGTCCTTTTGCGTCTTCTTCCTCATCACGCATTTCTTCCTCAGTATCCTCCTCAATGATTCCAGGGAACCCAAAATGATCCTCATCCGCGCGCGGGGCTGCGTCAGTGGCTGCAAACGAGGCACGAAATACCACTCGCACAATTAGAAGCGCTGTAAGCGACGTCGATGGCGGGTCAGCGCTTGGACTTGGATAGGTGACTTGCGGGTTTGGTGGTGGGGGCGGAGCTCGTGCTGTGGGGTTCGGAGATGGATGGGGATAAGGGGTCATTGGAAGAGTAATATTTTCTAGTTGCGATGGATGGCGAGATGGCGGTTCGGGACTGGGAATATGGGTGGAAACATGGGTTTGCATAACTTTTGACGAGGAGGCATGAAATTGGCAATTTGACCATTCGCATACTAGAGCATCGTGATCCCCTCGAGTATTGAGATGTTCGACGACGTGAATCCATAATTCATCAGGCGACTGAAAGTTCGGGGATGAGCATGAAGATCGTTGCCATCGACATTTGAATCGTTCTTCTGTAATATCCACCATTCTCCGCGTGATACCTCTGATGACGAAACGGGGTTGTTGCCCAGGTAAAACCATCGCTTGTGCGGTCGGGAAAACATGAGACACGTTCTTGATCACGTCTGCCGCAGTCAGCAACTGATGTGCATCCTGACGCTGGGTGAAGGTATCTCTATAGAGGCCCCAAAAATCTACTTGTGTCATTTCCTCGGCGTCGGACGCGACAAATAGCGAGCGCATCCTACTGCCACTCAGTTTCTGGGACAACCATGGTGGATGCTCAACACCTACCAGTCATAAGATCGTTCCGGTTCTGCGATTCCTGCAATCCTATCTAGTTCTTCGGTGGTGAGTTCGATTTGTCGCTTTGCCACAGCGACAGCGGGTGCTGTGCGAACGGGTTCGGAAAGAAGGTCAACACTCGTGATCTCCTCTTGCTGCTCCTTTAAAAGCAATGTGGCCAGCAGTTTCAGAGTGCTTGGCATGCTGGGGTGAACTAGGAATGCTTTGACCATTGGCGGATGGGAAAGATGGGCGTAAAGGTAGTCTAAGCATGCGGTTATAAGAGCCGTATCGGTCAATAATGGAAGATAACGGATAGAAGCAAGCAGCGCTGGGGATGTGCTTGTAAGGTACACGGCATTCTGTGGGGAGGAGAGGATGAGAGTCAAAGTTCGTAGTGCCGTGATGATCATAGTACGGTCATTTGAGGACTCGGCAAGCTCCTCGAGAGGACGTATAAGATCTATTGGGGACATGGACTCAATTGGTGGTTTGGGGTAGCTGGATGTCACAGAATGCAGGAGATCTACGACATGAAGCAGAAACTCTGAATTGGCATCTGAGTCTGCCTTGAGACGGCGCAGAGCATTATAGAGTAAGAGTCGCGTTCGGGAATGAGTCGAGAGGTGATGAGCATTGGGTTCGTTCAAGGATGCATTCCGTAAGATGAACATAGCTTCCAAGGCATGCCGCCGCTTTCGGGCGCTTGTTGATGGTGGAGAAAATACGGTGCCATGATTGCATTCGTCGGCACCCTTTTGGACATACCATTCAGGCCATTCTACCAAAATATCCGTCAAGCCCGGGATATTTTTCAGAATGAATTGATCATTATGAGATAGGCGACACATGCGCTCGAGGGCCCAGTTAACCTCCTTCGGGATACCGGAGCGTAGAGCTAGCAGCATCCTGTTAGTTGGGGTATATTCCGTATACCATTCTAAGTATCTGGTCATCTGCTTATTGTCGGACGTCACATTGCATACTGAGCTCACTTTCGTAGTCGTCAGGAAGTATTTGACGCGGTCCTGGAGGCAATATATAGCCTGATCCATAGCCTATAGGCGGCTTTGTATAATGTGGAGCTACCCGAGGCGTAGTCGTATAAGAAACCGCCATCAAGCAATGACCAAAGCTTAAGTGAGTGGAGTGATCAAAAGTCTCGTGCCGTCACATGTCACGACAGTGTCACGCCCTTTGCGGTCAACCCAATATGATAACGAACATTTATATACGCTCTACCGTTTACTCCATTTGACGAGCTCTAATCCAGTGCCAGCTTTATCGTGATCATATGGACCACAGTTTGACTGATGGTTCTTTTTTTTATTCTCATCAATTCACTGACTCTTCCATGAAACCCAAGCCTCGTATCATGAATAGTGTATGTAGCAATTCATCGGAAACTTACAACTCGTAGCTCGAAACCAATACTTGGAAGGATCGAGTGAAGTGATCTCGATAATGCATGTCGCACTATGATCGATTGCTTTGGTATCCATATACTCACGATGGGCCTTTAATATTTTAATCTATACCCTTCGTAAGCGTTTTAACCAAAAGACAAAAACTGGACAAAAAATGTTTATGCCGCATATGGCAAACACTCCCACCTGCAGGCGCTGGGAAACGCACTCCACTATAGTTCCAAACAGAGACAAACCAAACATTATGAGCTGTAGGCGCCTGTTTGTTTGTTAACTCTTTCGAACTTCTCACACCACATAATGGGAATCCGACGCAAGCCCTGGTGAGGTATAAGAACACGGGATGCCTGTCTTGTGGTCTCACCAACTTCACTTGCCATCCGAGAAAAGGAAACACACTCCATCTGATTCATCGTCAGCAAGAGCAACATTTACACCGTAAGTTTCATAGTCTCCAGTAACACTTCAGTTACGATTCTCACCAACCACTTCACGATAGATGACCACATACTCTGACGTTTCCATCGTCGCTGGATCTTCTCGTTTAAGCTCTGTGATCGGCGTGTGGTCGAAGAAAACCGATATTGTCTCATCTGATGCAGTCGAGGTTGATGCTCGCCGTGAAACGCCTCCCAACTTTTCCCTCCCTATTCGGCCGCCAATGATATATACTACGTATCATGAGCACCAGGGTGCTCTGCATTCGCTTGAACCTTGCCGACTATCCTGTGAATCGTTTTCAGTCCCTCCGCCTTATTCGCCGAGAGGATATATTTGCACGGCGACGGAAAAACATACCGAGGTTTCTTCTGAAGAGGAACCCCCAACGTTGGCACGCATGCTCTTCAAATATGGTTTTTGTAAGTCAATCAAGTTACACTTAGTCTTTCGGGTGCTTACCATCGCAAACACTAGTTTTCTTCCCCTTTTGGATGGCAGGAATCTATATTCTGTGTTCCCCTCTGCTCCCCACGCCTGACTGGGAAGCTGGAAAGAGCGTCGAGGAGAAGTCCCACCAAATGCAGCTTCTCCGCAGAACAGAACTGAAGTGGGCACATCGATGTTTATGGGCTGTGTTTGGCTTCTTTGTCACTGTTTTCCTTCTGGTCCTCATCATAAAATTTGGGGTCTTGAAAACAACTTGATCTTTCTTATCGTGTTGAAGTTTTGTTCAAGACCATTCTACAAGTGGTCTGTATCATTATTTCCATGACTATGTATCAAAGAATAGGAATGTTTGAGGGCTGTGCGACGTTACATAATAATTGAAGTTCGGAAAGTATGCCTCAACTCCGAATCCTTGCTGCTGGCTCAAACGCGCATGGCCAGCTAGCAAATGAGACTAGCAATGACTCTCATGTATTTCGACCTTGTGCATTTGCCACAGACTCCATGTCCACTCCTAAGCATCGGCTGCAAGGAGACCACGTCCTTTCCATAGCCTGTGGCGCCAATCATACTCTCCTGCTAGTTGAGCTGGAGCATCCATATGGGCAGAGCCATAAACCAGCACGCCAACTTTGGGGATGCGGAGATGGTCTCAAGGGCCAGCTAGGACCGAGTTATATTCAAAGTGGCTCCCAAAGTTGTAGTTCTTCGGTTTTTTGGCGGCTAGACCAGACAATTATGGATGCTGCTGGCATAGACGAAGAGAAGTACATCCTTCATGCCACTGCTGCAGCTTGGGAGTCCACATTTATTGTATTTCGACTGAAGCACGCGATGCTTAGAGAGTCGAAAGACATAGTCATCGCGATGGGTAATAATGACCATGGCGATCTGGGCGTTGGCCTTGCTCCCACAGAGTTGAAATATAGCCCCGAGCCTCGTCGTGTCGCTCTGGATGAGCTACTCCGTACAGTTTACCGTGATGTTGTCTCCGGGTTTCACGTCATCAACCTCGCAGCTGGCCTCCATCATGTCATTGCCACACTGCGACTTTTTCTTCGAAGTGGGGAAGAGGAAATAGTCGTTGGATGGGGCGCCAGCCGACATGGACAGCTAGGCGTTTTCCCCTCCCAAAGTCGCTTGAATCTTGACAAAGCTACTCGTCCCAGTCCGTTCACTCATTATCCTCGCATTCTGCCCATGTTCCAAATGAATGCCGGTCGCGGTACGACTGATCCAATGGTGACATTTGCGCTGGGAACTCATCACTCTGTATTCCTTCATCATTCTGGGCGTATCACGGGCCTAGGCTCGAACAAGAAAGGACAATTAACTGGACTGAGTGATACATCTAGAACGATCAAAGATGTGCAGTGTACGTGGAATGGAACCTATCTCAGGCTTCAAGGCGGAGGCGAAGAATCAAGGCTAGGTTATACAGAGTGGGAAATACTAGCTACAGGTGGCCGCGACAAAGGACAACTTGGTCACGAATCCGTGACCACCTCCACGCCTGGTTTAGGAACTGTTCAATTCCCTTTCAAACCTAACGTGTGTCGAATGGTTGACATGGCCTGTGGGAGTGAGCATGTGCTTGTTCTTCTCGCGCGAATCGATGAACAAGATTCTCCCAAAGTCGAGGAAACACAAGAAGTCTGGGCTTGGGGTTGGAATGAACATGGTAACCTTGGGCTTGGACACACCACCGATGCCCATCTACCAATCGTAATTTGGCCACTACCGGGATCTGAGTTGCTATCTAGTCGTGTAGATTCGATTTGGGCCGGCTGTGGGACTAGCTGGATCGTGGAGACTTTGTAACACCTAGGATAATATTATGTAAGGAATTATCTGATTAGGTAAGGCTGACAATGGATGAGACGACGCCACTGTTACCGGCGACCAGTGATACTCAGGCCAATTTCCCCCCAATAACGTTGGCCGCACAGAGGCTGCCACCAAAACCTAGCCTTTTCGACTTCCGGGATTCATATCCTTCCGCTCTAGACCAGTCGCAGCCATGGCGCGCCGTGGCGTTCCGTTTACTCCTCGTACTCCATCTCCTTGTCCGTGACAATAATCTATATCCCGTATCCAGAAGGCAAAGTTCCATACAAGCGTTTCGGGATGCCTGCGAGCAGGACAGTCGCAGGGCGGATTTATGTCGCATCGCGTCAGCCACTCTGGGTCTCATCCCAAATGCAATCGATGCTGGCATCCCCAGAGATACTGAGAGTATTCGAAGGGATATATCTGTAGAGCTTATCCTGCTCACCTCATTTCCAAAAGATGCTCTGGGACACCAAACGCTTCGTGGTTCGTCATGGTTCATTGAATGTGAACCTGGGGACTGTCGCTGTTCTTACATTTGTCTAGTCATAGATCTTCTGGCACATCCTGCCGTACCCACAGAAATACTGAGCGATCCGATCATGAGTCTATCTCTTATCAAGCTATGGAAGTATGGCGAGGCTTCTCTGGACCCATCAGAATCGTCTCTTCGTAGAATTTTGGGAACTTTTGGTGCAGCCTCTACGCCACGGTCAGCGAATGATCTTGTTATGATATGCTTTACTGTCTGAATTCACTACTACTAAGTGCTGTACATGCCGTGCACATAACGGCACACCTGGCTTACCTTGTTCTCTTTGCGCACTTGATCTTATACCCTGTTCCACGGCCAATTTTTTTGGAGACGCCCGGAGGCCCTATCGGCTTTCGCGAACCTACCATCGCCATATACAGCATCTCCAATATCGTTTTCAATCCCTTCTGCTCTTCTGCCTTTGCCCACGCCCTTGTCCTAATATCCCTCCTTATTTCACTTCCAGCCTCACCCCCTCCCGATGCGATTGCGTTTAGCTTACTACTCGTGGCCCTGTGCCTGCATATTTTATTCATACAGTTTCCAAGCTACCCAGCCATACCCCTTCTTTTCGAACCCACTCGATGGCTCCCCTTGAGCTCGCTATATGTCGCAATTTTCGCGCGGTTTTTACTTCCTGCTTTCGTTTTTCTTCTACCTGTGCTTCTAGCCTCGACTGTTTTACTCTCGTTGTCACTTTCTGTTCCGATTATCAACGAGCAGACTATCCGTTCTGCATCCACGGCACCCCCTTCTGCATTCCTGGCTCTATTTGGCATTGGTTGCTTCCTCTTCCTGTATCTCTCTATTTCTACTTTACTGCTGTGTCCTTCGTTCTTCAAGAACAAGAACCAGTGGGATTGGCAAAGGTATGGGGGTGATGCTGGCATAGCAGGGCGGCGCTCCCTCATTCGAGCCATCCTTGCGTACACCCCGTCTCGCCAACCCTTTAATCTTGCATATCCTCCCCCCTTAAACATATTGTCACTTCCGCTGACGATGCTGCCGTTGTTTCACCGCGAGGCTTATGCGTTTTTCTTCAGGCTCGTGGTAGGCCCCTTTGCGTTTCTTGCAGCGGGGCTTTGGGGTTGGGGACTGGTATAGAAATGATATCTGATACATCATACGGCCGCACCATTTCTTCGCCCCTTATGGTATGCGAGAATAAGTTGGTTTTCTACCGACAACAATGCCATTCCACCTTAAGACTCAATAAATTATGGTTACATGTGGGGAGAACGGTTAGCTATACTCTTCAAGTATACTCTTCAAGTATTCATACAGAACCACGCTTTCCGGCTACACCTCTTCGTCGTCCCATCGGTAGGATCCTGGCATACGGATCCTCCGGTTTGTGGCACGCTCAGCACGCTCCAGCTTCTGCCTCTCGACGTGGTCCTCGATCTTACCCATGCCGTCTCCCAGCTTACCTATCCCTTTCCATTCATGCCTTGCAACACTGCTATGTCCAAGACCACTTTCCCAGCCAACACTCATAAGGACTGGTTCCTGGTAAAGTAAAATAATGATATACAAGAAATCTATGATCACAGAAAACGATTGCGTACCTGGGAGTGCCAACTCACATCTCGTACACATACCGTAGAACCATGGCGGCCCCTTAAGGGCTCACCAGGATCACGATCGGACGGGTCGAATGACATAGGCAACGTCCTTCTTCGATCTAAAACTTGAACCACTCGACCATCCAATGAATATATCTGCAACGTATGTTAATCTACCGTTACTCGTGAAACAAGCATACGAGCACAAACATGAATTTTGCCGTCGGTCGAGCCTGTGTATAGATAATTTGCGCCGGTAGTCTCTGCTGGACTGAAGTGACATCGGATAAGAGTTCTAAGAACTTGATGACCCCGATAAGCCATTACACTGCAGTCTTTAGGATGAGCTGGCCATCGTGGCTTGGAATAGTATCCATGTCTAAGGTTTATTAGCAAGTCAAGCTGATAGAACGAGGAGAGTGACTGACCGATAGTCGAAATCCGCTTGACCATAAGTCTTATCCCGGAATGTTTCGAAGTCGATATTACTACGCATCTTACGAAGGTCCCAAAGGCGCATTGCCTGATCCTTTCCATTCGATATGACATAACGACCGTCTCCCTAAGACGAAGTGTCAAAAGTTAATAATGAACTGATCGATAGCTAATCTGACCTTGGCGGAGACGTAAGTAATGCCCTCTGTGTGCCCTACGAGAACCCCAGATGGCTTCTGGGTTGAGCCTAGAGACCGTCTGTCCCTAATGCAGGGCGAAAAACTTGTTGGCATCTCCAGGGGGAGTTTTGATATGTTTCACATACCAGACCTTCAAAAATGTGTCGTCCGATGCACTGATATAGAAGATGGAAGACGGTTAATAGAAAACGACACGAAGACTTGGATGTCACCTTATCAGCACATTTCCTGAAGCCGTGTCCGCCCAGCAACAGCTATTTACATCGTCTGCATGAGCACCGATAGTTATTGTTCTACGATTCGCTAGCAGGTCGTAGACTGGCATAGGTTCCGAAAACTAAATGTTATTGACCGAGGAGGAACACATGGACTTGCTAACCTCGAAGTTCCCCTTGTCGGCCATTTCCACCAGCAATTACCTCATTCCCATCTGCCGAAAATCGACAACTGTAGATACCGAAGTAGTCTGAATCGTGATCCCAGCTATATCTATGACTTTGACTACCAAACTGCAGAGGCACTTGAGGCGATGAGGGCTCAAATGATTTTGTCATGTAAACAGTCGACGTCTAAAGTAAATACGGATAAGCACGGTGTGCAATCAACGCAAAAGACACCTTACAATCGAAGAGTAAATCAATCTGTATGGGAAAATCGGTGTCAATCACGCCCCTATAGGAACAGGTAAATGATACCTTTCGTTATCTGGGCTTAAATGCGACTGTGAAAGATGACTCCAGGCAAGCGACATCAGTAAAGTGCACGCCAACTCACGTCTGTGATGGTCCACTGTCCTGGGACAGCGTTGACGGTCTTTATAGTCTTCATTGTTGTCTCATGTTCGGGGATGACTGCATGCCGTCGCCGTTGCGAATTTGTCGTCTGTGTGGCCATGGATAAAGAGCTAAGGGGGGCCTTTGTATCGTAAACGTGGAGACGCCAATCTAGATGCAATCATTATGGGTTACTAATTATAATAGATTGATTTGAAGAACTAAAATCTTATTCAAACCTTGACAACACGAGTAGTAGAAGGAGGAGTCTGCGGATTAAGTTCGGGATGAAATACGTATGGGACAAATGTAGATGCCTCACCGGCAGAATACTGGCCGGAGTAAGCATTGCTTCCATAACTGGCGACTATTGTTCCGTTAGAATTTGGTATGAGGTTCTTATAGAGGATGGTAAATCAAAAAATATGGCGGGGTGCTATGGAGCAAAGGTTGTTACTCACCCTGGCAAAGTCCTCTTTCTCTACTCCTTTTTCCCGACCCTTACGACCCAATTCTCGTTCTCTCAGCATCCGCCGTACATTTACTATTTTCTTAGCTCTCAGTCTCCCAAATTCGCCTCCGTTCATCAGTTCAACCCCGGCCTTCTGTGGTTCGGTAACAGGCTTGAACCAATTCTTCGACTGAGGGCGTCGCCTACCCCAGGGAAGATAAAATGACAAAGTGTCTTCCTCATCGTCATCATCCTCAGGGACGTAATCTGGGTCATCGTCGTCATCATCCGTAGGAACGGTGAGCGGTCCCTGTCTACTTCGCGACTGCGCTGCAGCAAGAAGCAGGCGAACTTGGTCCATAGTGAGACTAGAAGCCAGAGTGGCTGTAGGACCGCCTCCGGGGTCGGCTTGTACAGATCGACTGACAGGGACAACAGAGACGAAGGCTGCTATCATTCGTGAATACCTTCAAGTTGGTGCGATAATTGCCTTCCTACATGAAGAATACTTACAGTCAAGCATTTCCAACATAGATTGTCTCTGTGCATTTAATCCGTCGTCGTCCTCTGTGGCAGCGTCATCGCCCGGCTCTGCTGTGATGTCGGGGTCGTCCTGCATAACTTGGTCTTCGACGTCTAACTCAGGATCATCGATGTATGCATCAGGTCCTGCGTAGCCTTCTTCGTCTTCATCTTCCCAGCCGTTGTCCATAACGTCGTATGTGGGACGTCGAAAGAGCCCACCAAGGAGAAAGGATGAGAAAGCACACTTTCCGACTTTCGATGAATCTTTTGCCGATCGGCACAAGATCGGCAACGTATCGTCCGTTATCATCAGTCCTACTTTTAGCGAGGTGGGGAGATGGGGCAATTCAAATTTAAACAACAGTACATGTACACTAAATATTAAAATTTGAGCTAATGTTGACACTCCAATTCTTCTGTCGTCACAATTCATTTCTTCTTGTTGTTTTGCATCGCGAGGATTTGCACCAAACGTATGCTAAAAGCCAGGTCAGGAAATAAGAACTAGTAGCAGAACCTGTCGGTAACTCACAAAATATTTATCATATCAAGCTCCAAAGAAATACTTTCCTTAAGAGCGTCACGCTTGACGAGGCCAGCTTCTGCCATACGGGCATGGTGTAAGATTTTCTGGGTGCTAAAATGACATTAGATCTTGATTTTCCTGGGGAAGTCAGTGTCGAACGAATGCTCACTCATAAAGCACAAAGCCACCGAAGACAGCAAGTCCACCATACAATGCTGTAGTGCCAAAATTATAAGGGACAAAGAATTTTCGTAGGACAGATAATCCAACTTACAAATAGACTCTGCAAATGCAAGACTTCTCACACCGAGGGGCAGCACCATTGGAGCCAAGGAGCTCAATGCCACAACAGTCACACCTGAATTCTATAGTCAGAGGCAGCTACTAAATAATGAACGCAATAGTACGAACCGGCAAGAAGCGGCCCTCCCATATATAGATACTTGTCATTGGTGGCTGTAGCTCCGACATAGCTGAGCGAGCCAACGACACCACACGTGTATAGTGCAGCACGGGAAAGAATAGCTGGGCTGAAGAAGAACAAGGGACTAAGAGTCGCGGCCTGGCACGCATTAAAACCCTGCATGGTGTTGAACAGGAATTAACACATCTGATACTTGAAATAACTCACGAGCCAGAAAAGGTGTTTCTGAGCACTGTTCTCGGGTGGCGTGAAGTACACACCCATCATGGTACCTATGCTACCACTAAACACACCATTTTAGTGATAATGTGATTCATACTGACTCGCAAGCACTTACACCAAACTAACACCGAGTACAAGCCCTGTGAGCATAATAAAGTTAGTACTCAGCCGTCAGCAGTGACATAGGCCGCTGCCAAAATCCACCTGGCGAGCTTGAACTTACATGGATTAGCGGACATAATGCGTACGGCTGCCCCACTATTGAACAGACCTCGAGCCGCGAGGGCTGTCAGAGCGAGACCTCCACCCGTATATTGGAATGCCTCGTGGAGGTACTCTCTTTCGAACGTAGACAATGCATCTCGCTTGTCACGATTCAGGAAAGCTTCCAAAGCAAAGACGGCCCCTCCAACAGTTGCCTAGAGGCAAATAATCCTCTTGTCAGGCCACTACCTTTCGGCTCATGTGACACCGAGCGTACCGCTGTGATGGCATACCGTTTCCAAGACTCGGATTGAGACGGTCGACTCAGCAAAGGTGTATCAGTGACCAGCCCTCGCCTCCCAGCGAAGAATCTTGGATTCAGGAAGTTAGACCTCAAGTTATAACCCGGTACGAAAGATGATAACGAGTTGGCTGGACGAGAGAATGTCCCCAAGGGGCGAGTAATTATTGGGTTGTGGAAAGTAGGTCGAAATGCAGAGCTTGTCAGGCGGATAGCCAAGGACGACATGAGTGGCGAATGAGGAACGCGTATGCAGCCGAGCGTAATTATCAATTTGTTATCAATAAATCCGAGAACAAGATGACGTAATTATTACCATATTCGTACTAGGTATGGTACATTCCGGATTCACAGTTCCTGGTGCTACAGCATCTTGATACATAACATGCCCAGGGAAAACCACGAGAAACAAATTACCGAATATCTTAACTTCGAACCGCCCACAGCACGCGTTATAGCTAGAAATGGATGGCAAACAGTAAGAACATCAATTGGATGCCACCTCATCCATGAGTTCTGGTATCCTAGTGGTGTCAACTATGCCCACTATTTTTGACTTCATGCACATGGCTAGCCGCCGTCCACCGAACTTTTGCCAGTTGACATCGTAAATTGGTCCCGCCCCAGGTCCTGTAGTAGGCCAACGCCATACTTTGTTCCCAGTCTGAAAGAGGGATCAGCGCACAACAGACGTGACAGATCGTGTCCTGGCTGTCAAGGACCAGCGACTTACTGCAGTGTTGTAAATATACAAATAACCATCTTCGCTCCCGGTGGCTACGAATCGTCCTTCTGGGCTAAAAGTGATAGAAAACAGTGGCTTGGTGTTTTCGGCAAAAACTCGAAGACATGTTCCGCGCGACGCATCCCATAAACGAGCAGTCTTGTCAAAGGAACAGCTGAAGTATCAATTACGGCGAGTTCCTGCAAACGATTTGAAAACCACGTACGTAGCCAATAGTGTCTCGGTGTCACCACTCTCCGTGGGACACCATCGGATTGCACCTACGGAGTTGGAGTGACCACTTAATACAAATTTCGGTGGGTATTTTTTCGCCGACTCCGTTTCATTAAGATCTTGATCTGCTGTGGCTACGCTGCCGTCAGAATTGGTCCAAGCTTCACTCAGCCATATGCGTGCAGTGTAGTCATCTGAACAAGACGCAAGAATGCTCTTGTGCTTGTTGAACTTGACTTGATTGACTTCATTTGTATGGCCGCTAAATACCATATCTATTTCAATGGCCTGAACTAGAAATAACGATAGGCTGGACTGACACGAATGTTCGGATCGCTTGTTTCGACGATAACGACACGAGGTGGATTGCCCTGTTTGCTGAACATGTGGCAAACGTCGACTCATCCAGCCAGTCTACATCCAGGCAACCTGCTTTTATTAAAGGTAAAATGAGAATTCCACTTGCACTGGGAACAAAAATACACACTGGTGTGGACTTTGAACTGCATTTGTAATTTTCGAGTTGCGACGTCCCACACACAGGCCGTCCCGTCTAGACTGGCGCTCAAGAGCCATTTACCAGTTTTCGAAAATTGAACGGAAAATATAGGGCCCTTGACGAGAACAGACCCATCAGTACCGGATCATGTTGACAGGGGTCCATCGCTCCGTAAAACGGACGAACCGAATTTTTAAATTTCTACGGCGAAGTGGACTACGCTCGAAAAGAGAAAGTGCGGGTGGATACAGTTACTCACCGAATGATGAATCTGTGTCATGTAAGGCTCTCCAGATGCTCGCCATATGCGAAGTAGACGATCGTAAGAGCCAGTAGCTAGGAAGGTGCCATCTGCGTTCCAATCAAGACTAGTTATGTCAGGCTGATCAGATTTAGGTTGGTGTCGTAGGATATGGGGTTCCGGACGTGAATACTGGGAATCTGGAGGGGAAATTGAAAAGGGTGAATCAGGGGGCACGTGATGTCGGATATTGGCTTTGACGTCTTCCCAAGTCCATATTCTGACTGTGGCATCTTTGGAACTTCCATGAAAATCATGCGTGAGTGAACATCACAGGTTGAAATGGATGTTTAGCGAACCCAGTTGCTAACAAGTTGGGGTGTGCGGGATTCCAAGCAGCACCAAACACCTGCTCGCAACGTGTGTGAAACACCCGAAGTTAACATTAATGCAAATTTACCTCAGCTTCATGTCCTTGTAGGAGAGTGACTGGGTTTGGGGGTTCTTCTATCTGGGATATTCGAGGCGACTCTGGAGGTTCATCGTCTTGAGGAGCATCCATTTCACAATAAGAAGTTTTGTTGTTATCTACATCCATATCTTCGTCCTGCTCTGCACCGTGATTTATTGCATTTGATGGTCCTGCTTTGGGAGCTGAACCTATATTTAGATCTCAAGTTCATATGTATTAATAATTATACGACTACCTGGATCGTCTAGATGCATTTCCACATCCTCAGTGGTACGAATCCTTTTTTCGGCGCGGGTATCAACTGATACCTTGGGGCTGGCTTTTCGCTTTTGCACAGTTCCACCCTCATGTGCGGTTCCATTAACATGAGGCGTTGGAAATAACTCAGAGCGAGGGCTAGCAGATATAGATGCTGGAGTGTGCTGTCGTCGGGGAGGACGTACAGAGCAGACATGAGGTACCAGAAGCGAAAACGATGCCGTGCATTTTGCAGCATTTGCATCAAGTTTCCAGTGCGCTTCGACCTCTGTATATAAGAGGGCCTTTGAAAGAAGGTCAACAAGCTCTCCACGTCTTATAGGAGTTTTTGCATGAGGTGATAGGTCAAGACGGCCTTCAGTTCTGAGTGCAAAAGACGAGTGCTGAAATCCTTTGATAGTAAATACATAATTCATGCGTCAGAACGGCATATGACCTCGTAAAGAAGATGCGTACCAGAATCCTGCAAGTACGCGTACACGAGGCAGTTCACCTCATCAGCGGTGATGTGCATTGCAGGCGTCATAGCTGACGCAGAAGACACGAACTGGATCAGTTCGAAAATGTTCCACAGGGTCCCGGTATTCAATACAAGTGGACGAGGAGAAGGTCGGGTCCAGAATTGCGTAGCGGAGGTTGAATCACTTTGAAACTTTCAATTTTTGATCATTCACACTTGCACACTACTAGCTAAGGACAAAATCTCTTCCGACGCTACATTCCAAGGATAGCCTGACCTTTGTTGAAACGGGTCTGGCGAGTGAGCAACACGCATGCTCGGGGCTGTGGGCGAAGATGCTTGATACTTTACGCTTCTGACTTGTTGCTTTGCTATGTCTGTGACATTATGCTTGGGACGAACTTTCAGTATTTGTGAAAGGCCTCAAACCACTGCTAAGTAGCTGCACCGTGGCTTGGCCCTAGCCGCAAATTTTAGCATCAGTGTTAGATCCCGATAAGTGGCTTTCGTAACGTTAATCTCTGGGCGCCTCTCACTCGTTAGGCGACAAGCGTTCCTGTTTTCCCATTACAAGCACTTTTCTCGTGCCATGACGCCTGAGTGAACAAACCGTGAGCGGCGATTGAACAACCATGGAGTTCCAATCGACAGAAACGACAGCCAAGCTAAGAAATAATAAGTCCTTGGCCAGTACCGTGAGTACTGACGTAGATATATAGGGTAAATGCTTCCCTTTCTGTTGCCTAGCTTACAGGAACCATGAAGCATGATCGATGACCGACAGATTCCATGTTGCTTCATGTATCGACAGAACGTTGGTCTCTTCCTTGAAGTTCGAAGCCTGAGCCACGGTTCGAAACCAATTTGCTCGATGGCAATGCGTTTCTAGGCGAGCTATATGATCATTGATGAACCTCTGATGCAAGTATAAAAGGATCTACGATACCTATATAATATAGGCAGGTTGGCTTATATCAGTACGACGACGTCGACACGCTCAATGGATCCGGTGTGCACCACGTTGAAGAGCGTTTTTAATCAATCCATGTTCCTAGAGATCAGGCTCCATGCCGGCCGTGGCGGCGCTTGTAACACAGCCTGATCTGCAGTCCTAGTACGGCGAGAGAATTACATAATGAGCTGATAATTGCAATTTTGACAGTTTTGGTTCTGATTGCAGAAGACGACAGTATCTTTCTCATTCTCGCATCTCTGCTCCTCTATGGCAGGTCCCGCAGCCTATCTCAACTGAGCGTGTATCATGGACAACTTCACTATCGATAACACAGACAACATTCACCTTCAGTATTCCTCGCAGTGGTTCCATGGTAAGTTATCTGCAACGCTCTTGATTTGTCTATATCTCCAATTGCAGGCAACTGGACGGACTTCTCGACCCAGCCACCGACGAACGTGTCCTTGTTGAGTTCCGATGACATGCATACGCAGCTGGTGCTGAGGTTTCCGTGTACGTATCTATCTGACCTATTCCTCTCTCAGAATAAACTGTTAATTCGTAGTGGTTTAGCTCCGGCCACAGGCTTTTATTATTATGGAATGAAACGCTCAGGAGGAGGTTTGTACCAGATATGCATAGACTGCGACCCGAACCAGCCGGCTGGCCCTTTCTATACGGTCGATGCCTTGAATACGACGGACGACGGTCACAACCCACCAGTGCGATGCGCGCTTTGATAAAATCCGTCCCCGCAATCTTACTCTGCAGCTTAGGTCGTTCTCTATTCTAATCTAAGCCTTTCAAATGACTTCCATACCATCGTATTGCAAAACACGAACGATACGCGAGTCCATCCGCAAGGTGTATCGCAGATTACCCTGCATGAATTCGTGATAACAAGCCCCAAAGGTCAGATCTTTCAGAACACGTCTTTTGCTGTAATGTCTGAGTAGTTGCATCTAGTTCTAAGCCCGACTGTGACTGTGGTTAGCACTGGTGCAACGATCACAGCGACCGCTGCGCCCGGACCGACCTCTAGCGGTGCCTCAGCTAGATCTTCGACAAATCCAGGTATCATTGCAGGCAGTGTCGTTGGTGCCCTCGTAGTGTTAGCCTTATTACTAGGTGTGGGTTTATGGGTACTCCGTAGGCGACGAACCAACAAACCCGCAACTGTCGAAGAGGCCCAGGCCATAAACAATGGGACACAGCCTGAACCCTTTTTTGTTCGTCCAACGCAACCTTTCCATTCTAAATTCAGCCGTACGTTTGATCGCCTTGGACCATCATTTGCAACTGATCTAGACCGTGACATATGACAGGAAATCAGACGTCGGTTTCTCTTGCAGCTCTGAGGCGAAGATGACAATGACTGATACGTTTCTGGAATAACAGATTCTCTACGCCAGCTCCCTCGTCTTCTGTGGGTGAGTCGTCAATAACTGTGACTTCATCAAGGACACCAGCTGCGCTGCCTGCTTCACACCCCCGTACAGCACTGGACGCCGGTCCGGTACCACCTTCAGAGGACGGAGATACCCTTCCCCCGGATTACGCACAAGTCTTCGTCTCAAGAGCTGCAGGGCTCCAATCTAACCCAGCAACTGATGCCGCGTCGCAGCGAGCGCCAGAGCCAGCGCCCTCAACGTCATTGGACTTGAAATAAATCTGACATACTTAGGGCGACTTCTTTTGTTTGATAACACTTTTAATATCTAAGGCTTACGTGTACCTGAATGCTTGGGCGGACGAGTATTCACTCGTGTATCAGTAAATTACTTGCCCTCAATACACCGTGCTAAGTCTCCACATGGTTGTACTACTAGAAATTCGAGCCAGAATACTTACTGGTATAGACTGAAATAACCGCCACACTACTAGGGCTAACTATGTGTCTCGTAGTTGTTTAGGTACCGGTCGTCATTTTCGTTGTCAAAGTGTGAATGACTTCGTTCTCGGCCCAAATTTGCGCCTTCTTGTATAATGCGCTGTGTCTGATGCTGTGTACAGATCGTATCGCGCTAACGTCTGAGTTGCAGTGTCCTGCTTATTTTCCCCAGTCATCAACTCTCTTGAGCTCAGGTGTTCGCTTCATTGGTGCACTTGAGAACTTAGTGTCCACGAATACCTTTTCAACACCGTCCTGACGCTTGTCAAATGCTGTGTAAAGCTTGGCCCTGTTCTCCGCGCTCGTTACTTTATCGTTAGTGGAGGGAAAGACTAATGCACGCACATGTCCTCGATTGGCACACGGTGTGTAATCATGAAGGTAGGATCAAACTTTCCAGGGATGATGTAGTCATTGAGAATCTCCTCCCAGTACAGATGCACAGGGGCTACCATTGAAAATGTAAGTCGATGGTACTCGAACTGAGCGCAGTAATGTTACTCACCCTGTCCATTCCCTATTAGTCTTATACCCTTCTCCATTACTGCTCCAATATTGAACTGATTGGTGTATCCGGAACTGGCAGCAGAATATGAGCAATGTATCGCAAGCATCCACTAACTCACTAGGCAGCGATAATGCCGACACGACCCATCTTCCTTACAGCAACAATCGCCTCGTTCAATGTCTCGGGCACATCAGTCTCGAGCATGAGCGCCTTCTGCACCTTGTGCGCAAATGTTTTCGGTTCATGGAACGTCCCTTAAAGGAAATGATCTATAGTCATAAACTGATGATTAAGAAAAACGTCCGACACACCACAATCCAAAGCGACATCAAGTCCCCCCGGGACAAGCTCCAGAAGTTTTTTGGAGACGTTCTTATCGACTGAAAAATCAACGACTTCGGCTCCGGATTGCTCCTTTGCGAATTTGAGGCGCTCTGGAATGCTGTCAATACCGATGACCCGTGATGCACCTTTCAACTTCGCCCATCTGATGACGCATTGGCCGATAGGACCCAAACCCTGCATATGGCAAACGAGATTAAACCTGATTTACGAGGGGAAGGTCAGACCCACCCAGACGCCAACCACGTCACCTTCCTTTACACCCGTATCATGAACGCAGTGGTACGAAGTTGGAATGACATCTGACAAATACAGGGCTTGTTCGTCGGTAACCTGGTCTGGAATAGGAAGGAGGTTAACGTTGCCAAACGGAACCTAACCTCTTACTGATCAACTTCGAAAGATAGGATGGGCCTGTTATTATGCTTACCCTAACGTACTCCGCTTGGCCTCCTGGAAAGCCCCCTGTGAAATGGGAATAACCGAAAAATCCTTGGCAACCACAGTACAACTGTAAGCCATCAACTGATTCTGATTTGAAGAAGTAAGCATACCCGCATCTCTTTGTCCATACATGTAGTTTTGAAGTCTAGTTCACCCAGTATAAGTGAGCGGTCTCTTGACGGGACGCCTGGACTTACGACGAATTGTTGGTCCGGTCACAAAAAGAGCTCAACTTCTGCTTGCAGTAACGACATGTGCCACAGGCAATCTGGAAACTCGCAACGACTCTTTGTCCAATGGTTAAGTTCTTGACGTTTGGTCCTACTTTCTCGACCTTTCCCATGAATTCATGACCCAAAATATCACCCTTTTGCAGGGTAACTATTTCCCCGTGAAGGAGATGCAAATCGGAACCACAGATGGTCGTTGCTGTTACTTGAAGAATAACATCGTTCTCCTCTGTAATGTCAGGAATAGGAGCATCTATGAGTCGTACATCGTTGCTCCCAAACCTTCACGAAAAATCAGCTTCAAATTAATGCACTGGTAAGACGCACCATGCGAGAGCCTTCATGGTAGAGCCGTCCTCCCTAGCCTTGTACTCTGGCTTCGCGGCAGTGGGGAGAGGATCCATGTTCTATGTGATATGAGTATAGTTGCCTTTTACCTTATGCAACTCACGTCTTGGGTAGCGTTGGCAGCCGCTTGCATTTTGGAAAACACTTGCGATCGTATTTTACGTTGGGGAACTGGAAAGCAGAAGCTGTCGGCAGTGACCTCATCTTCATGAAAAGGCTCTTATATGCAACATGTCAAGACACTCTGTCGCGGCTGTACAAACTCCCAATGATATCATATCACGTGTGGCGTGACAAGCCGTGACATGATCTGATTCTATATGGCCTGGAAGTCAGTGATCAAGCATGCCAGGACTTATATGCTTGTTCTTGTGGTTGACAGATACCTTCTGAATAGGTAAAAGAAGAGTTGATTGGGATGATTCACAAGTGAACTCTACAAGTATACTTGTTGAATTTTAGTTGATCATTTCTACAGTAAGTTTGAGGATTTCCTGGTGATAAGAATTACAGGGAATAGTATAACTTTACACTGATAAGGTTAGTAGAACCTGGATCACAGCATCATGGGTTTCAATTTCAGAAGTTTGAGGTACAGAAGAAGTTCATAGCTGAGAATGAAATTTGAGCTCCGCAACATCTTGTGAGCATTGTATCAAATTCCCTCTTCCTCTCTTGCTTACAGCTTCCCCAAGTATCATCCCTCTAACATCGATATATGTCTAACGATCGACGTATATCATCTTCTGCAAAACAAACGGAGGTAGAAGGTTGGATGGTGTTAGGTGAATACTGTGGCCTAAAGTGCTCAGCTGTGACAAATGGGGAGTGCCACTAAACAATTTTCTCAATAGATGGATCTTCAGCTCACGACTCCAATGATTCAAACTTATCTGAGGAAGAATCTACTGCACCAAGGAAGCGGAAGGTCATGAAATCTTCCCTTTCACCTAGGGCTGCCAAAAGTCCCAGACTATCCGCAAATGATATTTCTGTCAAATCCACGCGTCCATTACCATTTGGTAATCAAAACAGATATTCACTCGGTACAACAAATGCAAGTGGATCAGTGGTCATACGTACTGGAGCCTCGGGTAGTGACCAGGATGCCAATGCCTCGGTCTCGAAGGGCACTGCACGCAATTCGCTCGATTATTCTGCCGTGGCGCGTCTCAATAACCGTCTTCCTGGAGTTTCTAGCGTTCCTAGACCAATACAGTGGTCTAGCATCCCGAATGACAATGGAAGTCATTTAAGAATTGACAGGCCAAAGGTCCCATTGTCTAACGCTACTAGTCAAACGACCTCCACTGCCAAATCGTCCGCTTTAGCGTCAACGCTCAAGGCAAAGGCAAAGGATCATAATAACCGGAGCTCTTCCTCAGATAGCTTGCCTGAGCCCAGTGCACTTTTACGTACCTTAAGCAGTACCACCCCCAACCCAAAGCAGAAAGACCCCGACGTCGAGGGGAAGAGCAAGGACACTGCCAGAAGAAAGCTTAATCGTGGTATTGCGCACAGTTAATTCTACAAGCACCAAAACTCATCTGCTTTCTTTCTCCTTGTAAAACCCTTAGCATCTAACGTGGCGTCAATTACGGGGCGCCAGAGGACGTCTAATGCTAGAACATCTAGCTCCGGTATGATGAGACGTGTGCTATTTGTGCAACTCATTCAATTCTGTCTAGATTCAGTTACCTCTGTGAACAAGCCACAGTTGGTAGTTAACGACGGTGTAATCGTCATATCCTCGGATTCAGAGGTTGAAGCACAAATCACTGTCAGGAGATCGTATCCACACCATTTGCAATCGTCGAGTTTGAAATCTGGGAAAGCCAAAGAACAAACGGCAAAGGCGTTCTTATCCGATTCTGATGGCGCAATTGACCTGACGAGTGACCAGGACATACTTTCACAGGAGAATAGGGAGCCAAAGGGTAACGACGCCATAGGCCGATTACCTAAAACCAACATGCCCGATGCATCCTCACGGTCTTCGATCGTTTCGCATGTTCCAATGCATGCGCAGTCAAAAGGATATACCGCTGCTTCCCAAACGACGAAACCTGACAGATATACCTCCCCCAATCTTGAGTTCCAACGTACAAAAGCCAGTCCTGCATTTAAGCTGCCTTTACCTGCGAATGGGGATTCCTTGAACCGCCGATTGTCCTCCGAAATATCCATACCAGCACCGGGATCCTCAAACGCATCCACAAAGGCATCAGGTCAAACACAACCCTCGCTCGCGGATGTAATCTCAACCTCTCTAGGAGGGACTTCTTCGGCCCCCAACATCGATAGGCCGTTTTGGCCTCTTCACGACGTCCCCCGATCAATGCAGCTCCTTCGTTCATCTTCCTCGAAGCCTGTTCAATCTTCCCGGAAGCTTGCGCCGCCAGCTGTGGATACTGAGATAATTGATCTCTGTAGTGACTCAGATGAGCCGATGGATGCCGACGATGTCCCCGCCTCCCAGTTAGGGCCTTCAGCCACTCTTCGCGACTCAGCAGTAGCACAGTCTGTGGCCCCTCACGTCAAGGGCAAAGCTCCCGCTCGCCTTGCAAGTGTCGTTGCCCCACTGCGTGTGTCGTCGCCACCCACTGTTCTAACTTCTTCCAGCCTCCCAAATTCTTCCCCTTCGCCCCCTGTGCTCACTTCCCCCTCCAACGCATATCTCGAAAACATTGACACAGCCAGTACTTTTTCTGATCCCGCCGTGACAAGCGAGCTTCCACATTACCCAGATGATACTACTTTGTCTCTGGATGATACTGTCGAGGCTAATCCTGAAGGCTCGACCAAAACTAGACCATCAGCGAGGTCGCACTCATCAAACCCATCAGTTAAATCCTCTGACAAGGGACTGTACAGGACTCGCTCTCCGAGTTCACCTTTGGGAAGTTTGCGGCCGTCCAGGCGTTCCAGTAGCTTCGGGACAGGTTCAGCTCCGGATCTCATGGCCCCCCTTGCCCAGATGCGCCTTGACGCTCGCAGGGATAGCACAAGGCAGGACCGTAATGTACGTCTCGAACTTTTTTGGTGGTGGTGATAATTGTATACAACCCTTCTTTCAGAATGCTTGGCCTACCGAAGAAGATTTGGACCGCGAAACATTGTCCGAAGTGAGTCATGTGTTTCCCCTATTGAGGGTTTCCGACTTGACGCATGCCAGGATACGCCCGCCGTAACCAATGACTCCCACAGCTCTGTTAGCGAGCGTCTATCGCCAGCAACATCATCTGGAATGGATAAGTCCGTTGGTACGCGCAGCGAGACTTCGGGGCAGTCAGTTCAGCGCGCTCGCAAGACAACCCGAAAGGACAATACGCGAGTGTATATAGATGGCGCTGAGGCCATTCGCGAATCTCACACGCTGGCGGCCATGGATGTTGACGTGAGTGGCATCGTGATGTGAACCGTATATTTTACGACTAGGGCGGATGCCCCGTATATAGATACAACACGACGCGACTGTTACGACACCGTCCAAACCGCTCTTGACTGTCAAGGAGCCGGACTTCTCAAAGTTGCGTGCTGACATTCCTGACGCTCCTCCTCTCGATGGACGTCTTTCCGCGGCAATCAAATGGCCTGCAGAGAAAGTGCCGGTTGAGCTTCACGAGATGATCAACCGCCTACCGCTCAACTATCATTACAATCCGCAGATGAAGCATATCTTCGAAGCGATGATGGAGGAGAATACGGCAGATGATGAACCAACTTCACCTCGGATTGAGATTTATGGTGGCCGGAGCGGACCTATCACACCCCCGTGGGAGTTCTACTACACTAACAGGCTCTTGCACGGCGAGGGTGTTCCACGTTCGAACAAGAGCAGCCTCAAGGGCTGCGGTTGTATAGGTCCTTGTGATCCAAAATCCAAGACTTGCGCATGTGTTAAGCGACAGATGGCATGGGTAGGAGGTGACAAAAGCGTCAAAGGCTTTCTTTACAACAAGAAGGGCAAACTGCTAGATCCAAGCTATCCCATCTTTGAATGCAACGATGCGTGTGAGTGCTCCGAGGATTGTATGAACAGGGTCAGAAGATAAGAGTTTCCAAAAGTGACCTTTCTGATCCACATTAAATAGGTCATTCAGCGCGGCCGTCGGCATGGCATTTCTATTATACACACCAAAACCAAAGGCTGGGGCGAGTCTTGTCCTCATGTTCAATGTTCCATATCTGACGTCACAATTTAGGCATTTTTGCCGACGAGAAAATTCCTCGTGGGACCTACTTGGGGATCTATGCTGGTGAAATAATTCTCGAGTCTGAAGCAAATGAGCGGGGAAAGTGAGACTTGTACTGATTGTGATGAGCAATGGCTGATGACATCCTAGGCTGTATGACGAGTTCGGAAGAACCTATTTGTTCGACATGGATTTTTACCATCTTCGGAAGCTGGATGAGGACTACCAGAAGAGATCTGGTAATGACGTTTTGTCTCAAGCTACCACGTCTGGTGAAAGAGAAGAGCGTTTCTCAAGCACTTACACTATCGATGCCTTTCATGTTGGTAATGTGAGTTCGTAGCAAATGGAAACCTAAAGCATCCAATCATATGACTCACGTTCTCCTTTCATTCAGTTCACTCGCTTCTTGGTACGCTAAGTTACCTGTCTTTGGTTCCAAGTTAACACCCACTCAGAACCATTCGTGCGACCCAAATTGCCAAATTACGGCAAGCTATGTCAACGAACCAGACTTACGCAAGCCAAGGTTGACAATATATACTTCCCGCGACGTGCGTCAGGGCGAAGAGCTCACCTTTGCATATTTCGGGTGTCAAGACGACGACGACGAAGAGGAAGAGGCTGCAGAAGTGGATGAGCATGGGCAGAAAAAGGTGAAAGTGGTATGTTATTTGCCTATGATATTACCTGTCGGCAGGCTGCTTAACACCTTTCATTAGGTTGGAGGACCCTCGACTCATAAAAAGCAAGCCGTTCATAGACCTTGCTTGTGTGGGGCTGCAAACTGTCGTGGGGAGATGTTTTGAGCTTCAATCAATGGACGTCGCGATGCAGTTCCTCGGTGTTCTTTATGATTATCTCTTATCACTACTTAGATAAGCCGTGCCATTCTTCTATGCACTGGTACTGTATACATACTGTAGGTGGTCCATCAGCAACGGAATGTTTGATGGCTAATGAAAGTTACCCCTTTCAAAAAAGAGAGCGTTGCTTTTGTGCAGATTAAACAGGGTCTATTTTGTCATACAATGGCCATTAAAAGGTCCGAATGTTCGTGAAGAGCAAATTAAACAATGAGTCACGAGCAAAGCGGGGTCCGAGTCCCATGGGAAGAGGATAAATATGTAAGGAGAAATGATGAAGCCGTGCCTAGCGTGGCGCAACAAAACGCTGATCGAAGCCATCCACGTAGAGTTGCACCTGAGGCGCAGGTGTCATTCGAGGCGTTTTACGATGGAACGAGCCTTCGGCTATGCGTCATCCGTCAAGACGATTGACGAATGAGAATGAAACATATTAGATCCAACAACTCGTCCCCTTCACTCCATGTACACGCTCACTGACCAGGATGTCTCATACTGGGCTCCGGTCTGCCCATCGGCGCGGCGTTGCTGCTGTAGTAAGGATCGTCGTACGCGGTCTGATACGCAGGTGTTGGGGCGGGGGACATTGTACGGGCGGCACTAGGGTACATGGCGCCACCTGAGGCTTGGCGGTGTGGCGGGGTGTATGTCGCAGTGTCAGTGTGGTACGCTTGCGGCTTCTCAAATCCAACGTTATCCATGCTGTCGCGTGCATCCCACGCATCGCCCCCACGTCCCATATCCTGCATGCCGATGTGGTCTGGCGGAAGAAAAGCCGGAGGTGCCTCGTCGGTGGGGCCGGGAAAGGCGTTAATGGAATAGAGAGAATAGTATTTTGAGTGGTCAGCGCGCTGACTGGAGCCGTATCCAGAGACGACGAAGAAGAGATAGGCCTTTACAGGGGTAAGAAGCATAGACAGGGCGGGACATGGAAGACTTACGTGGAATATGCCGAGGAGCAACCATAGACCACCTAATGTGCCTACTCCAACCCATGTGAAGATGTTGCAGAGAAGTCTACCTTCATTTTGGGAACCCGTGAGGGCCGTGGCTGTCACACTATCCGGGCGTGAGCATAGATGCGGGAAACTGCGATAAAAAAAAGACAGACCTAGGATCGGTCGGGAAGAAAGATGCTATACAGTTGGTTGTAGCTGTGCTGTGCTTTGAAGCAGAAATACCGATGAAGACCGCGGAAAAGGCGAATATGGCTGTGACAATAAATAGATGGAGTGTGGTGTAACGTCGGAATACGATAGTCGACTCCTGCATAAAGGGTAAGGGGCAAATCACACCATTGAACGAGACGTACTCTGAATACGGCCATGAATCCGAGTAGCTGTATCCCTGCAGCCACGAAGCATAGTGCCGCGAATACAATAGGAACGAAGCCAGGTACTGAGGCACCCACGACTAAGACGAACCATTCAATCATCTATGCAGTCACAGGGGAAAGAAAGGCACACATACTAGGGGGAGTGACTAGAGCTAAGATGGCTGCTGTGACAGAAACCACGAACTGTTCTGTGAGTGTGGTGTATATGCCAGCGTTGATAAGAGGAATAGCACAACAGCAGTACTCTCTGACGAGCCGCATGGTGAACGGCAACCCTGTAAGACTAATGTATAAGCAGCAGGAGTGGTGCAGGACCAAGTGGTGGTGAGAGTGCAAGAAGACGTAGCAAGCTGTGCTAGCAACACCCGACTGCGAGCCGACACAAGGCCAAGCAGGGGCTGAGTCAGCATTCTACTTGCGTATTATCATGTCCCGCATCCTTTCACTCTGTCTTTTATCCGTATACCTCGTACTATTCGCTTCTGCATTGCCTTCACCTGACGAACAGACCCTTCTTGCGCCTTCAGATCCTCATGTCTCAAACTCTTGGGAGTGGAGCGACTGCGGTGGGTCACCCTGTCATGGCTGTCCAAACATGACGCTGATGGCGCTTGGCTCAGGCGCAGTCACAGATATCATAGAAATAAAGTCTCTAACGATCTCTCCGGATCCCCCCAAACCAGGCGACGAGCTCACCGTTACTGCCTCGGGACACGTTAGTCGAACCATCAAGGTAAGCGTTCCCGTGCAGGTCCAGCACGCGATTCTCACAGGCATATCTACAGGACGGCGCATGGGCGGATGTCACAGTAAAGTTGGGGTTGATCAAGCTTTTAACCAAGAGCTTCGATATTTGCGAGGAGGCGTAGGTGCCACAGTGCCCAAGATAACCCCTAATAAGCTCATATGAGTTTCTGTCCCAGTAAGAAGGCCAACGCAACTCTACAATGCCCCGTAGAGGCTGGAGACCACAACGTGGTACAGACTGTGACCTTGCCCAAAGAAATACCTCCTGGTTCGTTCCTGCGTGCTGCACCTGCCGCTGGCTGACAGGCTACTTCACAGCCAAGTTCGTCGTCGACGTACGAGCCTACAACGACGACGAGACAGACCTCATGTGCGCACAGATCAGGATTGACTTCATGTCCGGGCGAGCATCTGGCTTCCGAATCTTTGGTCGGTGACTATGGTAGCGGCTTTTGCCGTCACTGGGGACTTTCTTTTTACGTCTGAATCTTGATGCCTTACGCACATCCTCGACCGCGAATCTTACATTACATATGTAGCGCCTGTTCCATCTCGCGCCATTCTTGATATCTGCCTACCTACAAATTATTTTGCACGACCTGAGCGTGGTTCGATTTTCTCAACGTCATCGGTGGAGCCCCTTCAGGATACTTTCGGCACTAATTAGATTTTTGGAAGACCTTTGCAGACACAGCCTGCAGTTAAGAAATGATGTAAACGCTGGTCAGCTGCAGATGTGCTCACGTGACCGCGGCAAATTTATGTGACCCGTCAATCTGCTTTCTGCAGGCCTGGGAGGCTTAAGTACCCCCACGACTACCATCGTTCTTCTCCTCGTCTCCCATCTCGACCACTACCACCACGTCCCCAGCGTGCTCCATGCACCCTCGCGCGATCAGTCACGATGCCCCACCTCGCAGCACCCGTAAGCCTCATGTATATTGTCTCCTCCTGAGTCCTTACCACCGATCGATCGCATACAGATCCTAGTCCCCTTGCTCGCGAGCTCAACATCGAGTCTCTGAGACTAACGCCACTTGATACGTCTGCTCATGATCCACATGCCAGCGGTCCACCGTCCTCAGGGTCCTCCCTCTCTCGCTCATCGTCCCGTCGTCGCCGTTTCTCTCACCACACCTCAAACGGCGGCTCAGCATGCACATCTCCAATTTCATCCCCGCTGTTGGGCTCATACAAGCATTCTCTCCTCTCTGGTCGCATGGCTGGACCTGCATCACCGCCAAGCCCATTCACACTTACTCTCTCCATAAATGCTCTCCCTCCATTCCGCAATTTCTTTGTACCCCCCAAGCTTCATCTCCCGTTCGAGGCACAGTTCTACGAACTCTCTGGTCCGTGGGTTGGCACGATCGATTTGGACAATGCACCCCAACTCAAAACCAAAATGTACCAGGCCGAGGGTGGTTACCGCGTCCCGCCAAAAGGCCAGGTTCAGCTCGTCATCAAAAACCAACTCGGGACCATCATGAAGATTCTCCTCGTGCCGTACGACCTCAAAGACATGCCGGCCGGTACCCAAGCCCCACTTCGTCGCGTCTGGTACGGCGAAGCTGCGAACGAACCACACACCGAGCTATATCACAGTGGCCATGACAAGGACAGGGATAAAGAGAAGGACGTTGTGAGAGAGGTCATCAGATACGCTGTGCACCTCAGGTTTGTATGTCCATCGGCGCCGGTGCCTCCACAGCGGCCCCGTGCACACTCCGCCGGGCATCCGGTCACACACCGTGGACCTTTCTCTAAATTTGCCATGACGTCCATTACATCGGCTAATGTAGAACACGACACTGTCGAAAGTGATGATGGCGAAGTATCAAGCCATAGTGCAAGTGAAGGTGCTTCAATCTCACGCGGCACCAGCCTTACGGGCACACGCAAAAAGGTCGTCCGCAGTGCCTCCATGGATCCGCGCAGGATATTTCTCGCAGGTGAGATTAGGCTCGTATTTGCGAGTCGTGTTCCGGACGAGGAGGAGATGGTACGTGCGGAGAACGAAGAAGGCCGCGCTGGCGAGCGTTATTACGTTTGGGAGGGGGGACCGGAGCCGAATAACCCAGAGCCCGAAGATACACATACCTGAGGCAAGTTGATCGGAACCAGCGTGCTTCTCCCTTGTCGACGTGTCTTACCACGTTGTATGTTTTGCTTTTCTGCTCTGTACGCACTATTATTCCCCCTCATGTATTTCCTCCGGTCATCACGCATAGCTTCACACTCAATGAAACCACATCTCATTTCGGCGGCCATAAAACATGTAGCAGCGTGCGCTGTAGCTTATCCCGCGAATTCGAATCGCCACTCTCCGCCCCGGTATCGGCCATGAAAATCGACTACAAAGAGGTTGCCCGAGTCTGGATATAGCACTTGCTTCGTGGCATCGCCCGAGCCTGGAATCGCATTGCAATGTGCCGTCGTCACATAAAGCAAATCATTGTTCGGCCCTGGAAGATATAAGTGGGGACCGTCCTTCCTTGAACGGTGTCGCTCAAGCGGAATATCACTCACCACCAAACGTGCACGCGGTAACGTTTAGCGCGCCAGGGATGCGTATGACAAAGTCGAGGCTGCCATCTTCGCCACGGAATCGTGCGATACTCCCCCCGTTCCACCGCGCGCTCCATATTCCTCCTTTGTCGTCAAGGCAAAGGCCATCGCAGAAGGTACCCGGTGGCAGGCCCTCTGCGATCGCGTCGATGAAAATACGTCTGTTGGAGACATTGCCGGTGGCAAGGTCGTAGTCGTACGCGTAGATATGGTTCAGCAGTGAGTTGGTAAAGTATCTGCGGTTTCCAAGGTCACTTCCACTAAAACACACACAAAGGAATAGCGCGGCTTACAGTGTTTTGCAATCCGCGCTCCACCCAAGGCCATTGGCGTCCTAAAAGACGAGTCAGGGAGGATGACCCCAGCAACACTAGAATGAAATCACCGTTATGCCATCCTCATCCAAAATCTTGTTCTCTCCAGTCTCGGGGTCATAGCTGTAGAGCGCACCGCCGAAGGCAGGATTTTCTCGGTGGAAAATGGTCCCTGCTACAAAGCGTCCGCGTAGATCGCATGCCCCATCGTTGAATCGCGTGTATGGTCGTTGGAACTCCGGAAGTGGTTCGGAGAGATATCGCAGCTGAGGCGGAGACCCAGATTCAAGGACAGCGAAACCGCGATGAGCGGCGTAGGCGAGCTGCGGCAGGATCTGAGTGTTATCTGGATAACATGAAGAGCGGTAGACGCACTCCTTTGCCGTCACGCCGGAGCGCTATGCAGCCAATAGGTTGGTCAAGCTGGTCTATCGTAAGCTCTGAGGTGAGCACATTGTAATGCAGGACCTAGCAAGGTGTTCATAAGACAAGTTGCTTGGCTATGGAGACTGTAATATTACCTGGTGCTTCAGAATATCCACAAAATGCAGAACCGACGTTGCTGGCTCATATAGTGGACCTAGGCTGTATACGGTGAAGAGCTCCATTGGGTCGCAAGAAGATAACGCACTTTCGCCCAGGACACACTGCGTCCTACATAAGAGCTTAACGTCGTATTCCGGAGTCTGTTTCAGTAGTCCTTCCTCCATGCTGAGGTGTAGCAGAGAATACAAATCCAGACTACGGAAGTGCTTGCTTATATTCCTTCAGCCGCTAAACATGCATGACCGCCGGATGAACTCTGGTCACGGACCGTTCACCACCCTAAATTTCAGTGATCTCAGAGTACACCCTCGGCATGATTAACGCTATCGACAGCATTCCGAGCTAAGGGCTCCTTGCATTTATCCATGTGACCAGCAGTAGTCGGTCAGATATCAGAGCTAAAGAAGCGCGTCTGTTGTATTCCCCAAGTCGATCGTGAGAACAACTAAGACTACGCGACCAGCGCAAGGTTCCAAGCGTTGGGAATGCCGCTCTCCGTTTCATACGGTAAACCCACGTCTGGTTCCTTTTCACCTTTGCTTGGCAGTTGTACGTTTTCTGGGGAGGGATAAACAATGATAGCTGAGCACGTGCGCAAGTCGACCTACCTAATGTGCTTCAGGTGTCTTTGCAATGTAGTCGATAGCTATATAGAGACTATCAGCTGGAGTAAAAATGATCTAGATGGGGATCAATTCCTGAACCTTGTTGGACAGTCATGATCTCGTCAGCCTCCTCATCTGGAATTTCAATGCCAAACTCCTGAACATAAACGTAATTCAAAAAAGGTTCAACAGCAAGAAGCTTGCGACGAACCTCTTCGACGGCCATTAACACCTCCACAGTATCTAGACTGTCCAGACCTAGGTCCTTGGTGAAAGACGAGCCCGCCTGAACCTATGTAGCGACCATACAATAAGCTCTATCAACCATTCCACGTGTTACATGGGTCTAGCACCAACCTTGTCTTGTGCCACTTTTTCAAATGACTTCAAGACGTCTACAATTCGTGCTTGGATGTCTTCTTTCGAAAGGCCTGCAGCAGCAGAGAAGGCGGCCCGCTGCGGGCGGAAAAGCGGTGGTGCCTGTCTTGATGACCTAGGGACGACAACCACCTTGGTGAGTGTACGTGGCGTTCGCGCAGAATTCAGGATGGCTCTACGAAGCAAGAACATGGCTTGAAGCTTGTCAGTTTGCCAAAAAAGTATGATCGGTAAATGCCGCTCCGAGCCGTGGGAAGCCGGCAACCGCCGCGGCATACAAAGAATATTATTTCTCTCGCAAGAGAACATGCTAATAGAATTATTCGTATAGATGTCTCCTTCAAGTAAAGAAATACTAGCAAAGTGAGTAATACAATAATTTGGCAAAATTAGTACCAGCCGCAAAACCAGACAGTCCACATGCCTCCTATCATAGCATATTCAGATATCAGCGCGTGGTGACAAGGAAAGACATTTCACATCCTGACCTTTTCGAGGGGCGCTGTTCACAGGAAAGGGGGAGTAAAATAGAGAAGACGAGTCAGTAAAGGACTGTGGCAGACGACCCAATCGAAGCGAGTGAGGAATAACTGCGGGGCTATGTTTGCATCGAACAGTAGTATGAAGGGCAATCACCGAGTCATTAATACGAGACGATAACCAACCCAGCTGAATGGGTACACTGCGAAGTTCGTCGAATTGTATCCGTTATAGGCGCTGTCGAACAAAACTCAACGTCAAGAGATGATGCATCGATAAAGATATGTTTGGAGAGTTTTGATTCCTTTAAAACACACGAGCAGTAACCGGATGAGCCTGAGTGGAGAAGAATGCCCAAGCTGATCGCCATATCTGGCCTGTTGGACGAGCTGCATAGGACGGTCCGGGGTGGCCCTGCACACATTGCACAGCGCTAGATGGATAACCACACTCACAAGGCTCAATCAAAGGCACGATATAGAAAAAGCTTAGCACTAAAGACCAACACGTCGCCAGATTTAGCACCATAGAGCTGAGGTCTACACAAGGAAATAGCGCTTTCGGAAGGGTGTTTGTTGTGACCAACTGCGTGACAGTACCCCGGCGCCTACGGAAATCTCCACTGAAGTGCCCAAGATGAAACATGGCGCAGGATTCAGAAAGTTATCCAAAAAGACATCGCATCGTATGCTTATGCTGAGGTTGACCAACTTGACTTATCCGGCTATGAGGAATTGACTCAGATGGGCGCAGGAATCTGGTGACGTCGTTGCTGGAGCACGAACAAATTAAAACCACATTACCGAAGGCAAGAGAGACGGCTCGACTGGCAGAGAAGGTATGAGTGTGATGCTTCTCCTTCGTGTTACTATCGAAGCAACCCTTTTTTCAGATCATTACTCTTGGGAAGAATGGTAACCAGCCGTCATTCCGACGAGCCACTGCATTCGTCTTGAAACCCCAAGTTCTTCCCAAATTATTTACGTCCTTGAGAGAACGATATGCTGATCGCCCAGGGGGTTATACACGAATACACAAGTTCGGAAATCGCCCAGGTGACAATGCTCCAAACGCCATTATTGAGCTCGTCGATAATCCTCGGGATATCAAAACCGAAGTAACAGCCAAAGCCGTTGGATGGGAAATTCTTGCACAGAAATTTCGTTATGCTAGTGCAGATTACCGCGGCATAAACATGAACGAAGTGACAGGGGTGGTTCGCTCGGCGGCTCGGCCCTTTGGTGCAAAGGGCGGGCCACTCAGGGAGTACACGAAAAGAAATTTGTGCAAGTTGCTTAAGTTTAAAGGAGAGGATGGTTTGAAGGAGATCACCGAGAAGGCTGGGACACACATGGTCTGTGTGTTGGTTGGATTCGATGTCATATGTTGATAACACCTCTCCAGGCACGTCTGTTAGCTGAGCCTCAAGCTTACCAAGGGTTGCGGCATCTCGTAGAACAGGAAGAGAATAGTGGAGGAGAGGAAAAACATGTTTATGCTGGGTGGACGGTCCGTTCAGGCCAGCGATTAGCAGGCATGAAGGAGTCCGCGACTAGCTTGCGTCTAGCAAAAGGAGCCTTGGGGAAGGGCTCTTTACAAAGATCACCATTATGGGAAAAACGAACAAAATTGGGTGTACGAGAAGATTCATTCGTCTCTTGATATCGATACACCTTATTGGGTCACTTTCCTATGATTATGAACTCAAAATGAACTGGCTGCTTCAAGGTCATCAGCGTTCAGCCAAAACGCGCCATCATTCAATAGTTCCTGCCAAACTGCTTTTCTGTTATGTATCATGTTAATATAGTGTCATTAGGGTACAATAGAACTCCAACCTGGCGAATATCGGCCAGCCTGGGGTATCCCAGAATCGGGAGGCAATCCCTCTACTTTGCGCATCGTGAACAAACTTGGTGATGTTGGCCCTTTGGGCAGCACTAATATTTCCGATACCTGACCACTAATCAAAATAACAACAAACCAAGTTAGATTTCAGCCCGTAGTCAGAAGCAGAAGACGTACGCCAACGGCAGTCGCATAATCTGTACTCGCAATGGGACTCAGCTCTGGGGACCAGGTGGTGTTCGTTTGGACAGACAACTCTGTGAGAGGGGCATCAAAGAAAAAGTCTCGAGGCTCGAGCGCTTTGATTGGCTCGAGGGGTGAGTTCCCGGTGCCAACAACGGTCACGGGGCGTAATGTGAGGGTACCGTTAGCAAATGTTGTCAAGTAGCCTGCCGAACGTAGAGGCTCGAGCGCGCTCAGGACAAAAGGAAGCGTTCTAGACGTGCAATGAGTAAAGGGTGAATCCGTTACAACGACGTGGCACTCACTGCACGCCATCGGTTTTGATGTCCACAAGGAGTTGAAGGGGAATACCAGACGCAGTGTCAAAGACCCCACTAGAGGGTGAGTCATAAGAACGGATCTACACGAGAATGGCATCAACCAACTTGGGAATTGTCTGATTTGTTGTGAAAGGATCTTTCGGATTCGCCTGGTTGATTATGGTAACGAGAGGTTGGATGTAGAGCGAATCGAATGTCCGGTCCTTTGTTAATGCTGCCCTTTCGTGACCGATCATCAAAGTACCATTCACAAGCCAGACATCAGCTTCCACGCTAGCGACTCCGAAGCTCAACGCGGAGAGCAAAGGCACATCACGCCAATCTACGAAGTAATGGTCACGGTCAGCCGCGAACGAATGGGGAATTCATCACAATCGTTATGCGAATGTATAGCTTTCGGTACGATGTCTTGCGTGAAGCTGGTGGGATATTGCAGCAGTGGAGAGTTCTCTTTTTCAAGCTGAGCAATTTCGGTGGTCACTCCCGGTGAGCACCAGACGATGCGTACAAGGAAGAGACTCAGGACTGCTTTAGCGAAGGACATCATCTCTGGGCTTCAAGGTAACGACAATGGCGCAGAGTTTATAAAGTCTTGCCATCGGCGCGGGCCGGGCCCCTGCTGCAGCGTCGAACCATCTGCAAGGTCATATTCGAAGACGAACGTGGGTTTCAACGTACACGTCTCATGACCAGATTCATAACAAATGCAGTAGTTTTAGCATCAAGCGAGCGGCGCGTTTGACATGTATAGACATGCCGCAGACGAAACTAGACAGTATGCCGTGCGAAATTGCATGGGAACGAAGGATTGCAAGGAGAAGTCAACCAAGCTTGAGACCGCTTACTATAACAAGACATATATAGACGCGCGTGACCGATTGCAGCACAGCCTGTTAGCCACTGACAGCCGTCATGACCATGACCACGACCACGGAATCTGAACCTCCTGCATACACTGTTTCTTCCACAGGCTTTCCTGCTGGGTATTTTGTAGTTAGAAATATCAGCACAGGCAAAGTTTTAGACGTAGAACTAGATGGGAGGCACGATGGTAAGCTCCTTCATATCGACTATTTTGAACCTATCCGATGTCTCCCAGGTGCAGAAGTAGTAATGTTTCCGGAGAAGGAAAGCTCCCATGTTCTGGGTAAGCGAAGTACCATATTCGAATTCCACTATTTAACCAAAATACAGGCCTCAGGGATGCTACGACGGAAAATCAGGCCAGTGCATGCTCTACAGATGATGGTTTTGCCGCAAACTATGTTGTTGATCGTCTTTTCTTATACAGGTGTTTTTTGTTGACTACTTAGGTTCATTGTGTTCCAAAGCGTCAGGGCATGCTATCGATGTGGAGGGTACCTCAACATTTTCGTCAGTTTACCGTTCTTTACGCTGAAGTTCTTGAATAGATGACGGGAGACTAGTACTTCGACATCGTCGTCCGGTAGTCATGCCTTTCCCGAACAGGCTTTCACACCCATTTCCTCAGTTTCATTACTCTCCCACGAGTGGACAGATATCGGTTTCCTTTAGCTACGATCCTGCTTACCCTGGTCAAGATCGAGCACCAGGTAGCGCCTGGCGCGACAGAACCTATCTCCTCACATCAGTCCCTGCCCGCAAACTGCGTGGGCTATTGGATGACGCGTCTGATTTCTTTCAAGGCGCTGCAACTGCCATCTCCTCCCCCTTCGCTATGGTCTTGGGTATGCATACCAGTCCTGACCCCAGTGCTTCCGCTAGTGTGGCCGAAGTACAAAGGGGCGAATTTGACTTACGAGAGGACGAGCTGTCTGAAGTTGACCGAGCCGAAGAAGACGGCATCGATGATTCCCCTGATCCTCTTCGTCGAGTGAGGGTTATATCACTCGCGAGCGGCGTCAATAACGATGTCGGACCAATGGCCAGAGAACGCCGTCGCTGGGAGATTATTCCACTGTTGAAAGCAAAGGTTATGACGGCCACGATATGAAAAGATACTTGGGAGTTCTAAAATATTTTCTCTCACCAGAGATTACGAGTAATATTTCGACACGGCTATACTTACCTCTACTTGTATGTACTATCAACCTCACAGAAGCGCTTAAACCCGCCGTTACACCTTTCGGGAGACACACGACCCCATATCAGCTAAGTTCGAGGCCCAGTAGTAGGACATGGACGTCCTGGAACTGTGGAGTAAAGTTAGATCGGTTTGATAAGGAGGTCGACCCAAATCGCGAAGCAAGGCGGAGTCGAGACGTCACACATTCCCTTCTCATGTTACCAGAACAAGGAGCGCTGTCGGTCAAGCTCGAAATAGGCCTATAGTAAGGGCAGAAAAACTAAGTGCATACCAATGATTAGTAGGTTCATATTATCAGGCCGCATCCATCGTCCACCAAGTCATGATCGAGGCAAGCTTCGAACAAAATTCGCATGCTTGGTTGTTGGCGTCTCTAGAAAATTTCGACGATTAAGCGTTAATAAGGAGCCTCGTCAGGTTCGCCCGACGGCCAAGTGCCCGTGTCTGACAAGGATCACTATAACTTTGTATATATGAGAGCATCCCATCGACACCGTAAACGTCGTTGCAATTATGTCGTCCATCAAGATCCGCGGAGTAGTTGGTCTCTCAAAAAGGGCTGGGCATCACAGGCCCTCTTCGTTCCTCCTCGTTTTAAGCAGCCTCTCTCGGAGAAATATTCGTTCACTGCGCTTTCGACGAGGTTTGAGGCATCCGCTAATGAATCAGCAGCGAACTCGCCGGTCACCAAGTCACACCCTACTATGGGGACACATCACGAATTTCACAGGATCCCAACGTTGATCTCGTTGCCGTATCTGTCGCTTGTCCAGCTCACAGGCAGGCCTTGCTTCCGGCCATCGCAGCAGGGGAAAATGTGTTTATGGAGTAGCCTGCAGGTAATGGTCTAAAGGAGGCTACCGAGATCGCCCAGGCCGTTCGCGAAAAAGGAGTGAGGACAATGGTGGGGACGCAGGGTAGGCAAAGTCCCACAATACGAAAAGTACGCTCAGAAACTCAACGGTCACATGATATCTGATGGCCTCTATTAGCTGAAGGAGTTAGTCGCGGCAGGCAAGATAGGCAAAGTGATGTCTACCTATTTTGTGACTTTCTTAAAAAATGAGATTTCGTTCGCATCCTGGTTTCTTCGTTTAGGTCGGATTGTCGCTGAGGGAGATTTGGTACTGGGGTCCTCAGATCAACGAAAGGAACGCTTACACTGTAGACGCAAACGATGATATGTATTGGAAGCCTTCTGTTGCAGGGCAACCTGCCTCATTCTTGTGTTTATTTTAGGGGCATCTTTGCTCTGCGTGGCCGTGGGTCACTTTCTGGAGTATTTCCCCTTCGTCCTTGGAGACTTCGCTTCAATCTTTGCGACCACCGTCACACAGTATCCAACAGCCACTCTCGTGGATTCCGATTACAAGCCAGTTGGGAAAACTGTTCCTGTCACCGTTGCCGACCATGTAACCTTTACCGCTATGCTCGAGTCAGGCGCCATGGCGAGTGTAACCTGGCGCTGCGGATATGAATCGAGTCCAGGGAGGAGGTATATGGTATGGGAGATTGACAGCGAAGATGGCGTTATCAGGATCAAGAACGACAATCCCGGGGGTGCATTTGTGACATCAGTTGAGCCTAAGATGTACTTGAATGGTGAGCTGGTGAACGTCGAAGCGGACGACGTCCCCAACAATTGCGGAAGAGCGTGGCTCGAGTTCGCCAAGGGGACAAATGGGTCATATGCTACATACGAGGATGCCGTGAGGATTCATAGGCACATTGATGCAATTTTAAGGAGCGCAGAAGGAGGTGAAAGGGTTACTTTGAAGTGAGCTATACTCCTGTAATACAAACACTTAGTCTCTATCCTCAGCCGTTACCGTTTGTTTGTCCCTTTCCGCTCGTTTGCCTTGGTGAAAGACTAGCCTGGTAATTCTTCGCAAGCGCCTCGTGAGCCCTAGAGACCTTTATTTGCTCGACGAGTTTCAAAGACCACAATGCAGACAACACTGCTCCAGGCGATATCGCGAACGAAACTTGTGGGGAAATGAGTCAGATGAATGAGTCAGATGCGTCTCTTAGGATGCAGTCAGAATTGCAGAGGGACAGTACCTGCAAGTATTACTTAAGTCTATGGAGTATCTTGAAGTGGAATGTAACGGTTCTGAGACCAAAATATACCATGACTCCAAGTAATGAGTCAGTTACCGTGAGCGCTCTGGAACAGAGTCAGAGAAATGGTATTATAAGCCGGAAAATAATTACCTGCCCTAAACGCTGTAAGTATTGGTGCGGAGTCGAAAAAGTTTGCATCGATACTGACAAACCTTACACAGGAGCTGTACTCGTCGCTGCCACGACTAACTCTGCGACACTCTGCTACGTTAGGCGAGAGCGTCGTACAACTACAAATACAAACCTATACTGCATCGTTACCCTACAAAAGTAGATCATCATGGTGTGAGTAATTTGAATGTACCCTACCACCAGACTTTTGACTAGCTGCGATGTAGTAACTTCACAGTAGGCGAGTGCCTCAGAGCCCCATGGTCATTCCCTGATATTAACCCTCCACTCGAACAGACCAGGTCCGTGGTCTAATGGACCGGTCAACAAACATACGAAATATGAGTGTTATTGCCCATGGTAAGATTTTCTCGTGGTTGTTCTTTCACGAATGTTCTATGAAGCTGTTATCGTTCAGTCGACCACGGAAAGTCTACTCTTACCGACTCACTGGTTTCGAAGGCTGGTATCATCGCCTCATCTAAGGCGGGTGATATGCGGTTTACCGACACTCGAGATGATGAAAAGGAACGCGGTATTACGATCAAGTCAACTGCTATCTCTATGTACTTCCAGATCGGAAAGGATGATTTGGCTGCCATCAAGCAAAAGACTGAAGGTTAGTTTTCCTCGGGTTCTGCTAATGTTCACGATGTTGATGACTGCAGGCGATGAGTTCTTGATCAATCTCATCGACTCACCGGGTCACGTTGATTTCTCATCCGAGGTCACTGCGGCTCTCCGTGTCACAGATGGAGCTTTGGTCGTCGTCGACTGTGTGGAAGGGGTCTGCGTGCAAACAGAAACCGTGCTACGTCAGGCACTTACCGAGCGTATCAAGCCTGTCGTGATTATCAACAAAGTCGACCGAGCTCTTCTCGAACTCCAGGTCACGAAGGAAGATCTCTTCCAATCATTCTCTCGTACAATTGAGTCCGTCAACGTCATTGTATCAACATACCATGACGCCGCCCTCGGCGATGTCCAGGTGTACCCAGACAAGGGAACTGTCGCTTTCGGATCTGGTCTCCACGGTTGGGGCTTTACCCTCCGACAATTCGCCAACCGATACAGCAAAAAGTTCGGTGTGGACAAGGAGAAGATGATGGCGAAGCTCTGGGGCGACAACTTCTTCAACCCTGCTACAAAGAAGTGGACCACAAAAGGCTCTGATGCTGACGGCAAGCAACTTGAGCGTGCCTTCAACATGTTTGTTCTCGACCCTATTTTCAAGATTTTTGACGCGGTCATGAACTTCAAAAAGGAGCAGACCACGTCTATGCTCGAGAAGCTTGACGTCAAGCTTGCTGCAGAAGAACGTGACCTCGAGGGCAAGCAACTTCTCAAAGTCATTATGCGTAAATTCCTTCCCGCCGGTGACTCGCTCTTGGAGATGATAGTCATCAATCTTCCATCGCCCCACACCGCTCAGCGTTATCGTGTCGAGACATTGTATGAAGGACCTATGGACGATGAATCTGCCATCGGTATTAGAGAGTGCGACGCAAAAGGTCCTCTTGTGCTATATGTTTCGAAGATGGTTCCTACCTCGGATAAGGGTCGATTCTACGCATTCGGTCGTGTCTTCTCCGGAACTGTTCGCTCTGGCCCGAAGATTCGTATTCAAGGCCCAAACTACATCCCAGGCAAGAAGGACGACTTGTTTGTTAAGTCTATCCAACGTACAGTCCTTATGATGGGCAGGTATGTCGAACCCATTGAGGACTGCCCCGCCGGAAATATTGTTGGTCTTGTCGGTGTCGATCAGTTCCTACTCAAGAGCGGAACCCTCACTTCATCGGAAACAGCGCACAACATGAAGGTCATGAAGTTCTCTGTGTCGCCTGTAGTCCAAGTGGCTGTTGAGGTTAAGAATGCAGCTGATCTTCCTAAACTCGTCGAAGGTCTCAAGCGCCTGTCCAAGTCTGATCCTTGCGTGCAAGCATGGATCTCTGAGACTGGTGAACACATTGTCGCAGGTTCTGGAGAGCTTCATTTGGAGATTTGCCTGAAGGTATGTACTATAACCCAACTCAATGAATGCTCTACTGAGCTCCGCGATTCCTATAGGATCTAGAAGAGGATCATGCTGGCGTTCCTCTCAAGAAGTCTGATCCGGTCGTTGGTTACAGAGAGACTGTCAAGACCGAATCTTCGATTGTAGCCCTGTCCAAGTCGCAAAACAAGCACAATCGTCTATATGCTAAAGCATTGCCACTCGATGAAGAGCTTTCCCAAGCCATTGAGACTGGCAAGGTCAACCCACGCGATGATTTCAAGGCGCGGGCCCGCGTGCTCGCCGATGAGTACGGCTGGGATGTTACCGATGCCAGGAAGATCTGGTGTTTCGGCCCCGACACCACTGGCCCTAACCTTTTGGTCGATGTCACTAAGGGTGTACAATATCTTAACGAGATCAAGGACTCGTGTGTTGCCGCATTCCAATGGGCGACCAAGGAAGGTGTCTGTGCGGAAGAAAACATGCGTGGTGTTCGGGTTAACATCCTTGACGTGACCGTACGCATTATATATATATTTATGTCCTTCGCGACAACTTAACCAAGATTGCACTGTAGCTGCACGCTGATGCGATCCACCGTGGTGGTGGACAACTCATCCCCACTTGCCGTCGTGTGTGCTATGCCGCCGCACTCCTTGCCACACCGGGTCTTCAAGAGCCTATATACCTTGGTACGAACTATTATTCAAGGACATTTTGCAGAAAATCACTAACAACATGGCAGTCGAGATACAATGTCCAGAGAACGCTATCGGCGGAATCTACAGCGTCCTTAACAAGCGCCGAGGACAGGTCTTCAGTGAGGAGCAACGCCCTGGAACGCCCATGTTTACAGTGAAGGCATACTTGCCTGTTATGGAGTCCTTCGGTTTCACTGCCGATTTGAGAGGGCACACACAAGGACAGGCCTTCCCTCAGAATGTGTTCGACCACTGGGAATTGATGGCTGGATGTAAGTTACGTTCTTGGCTTATAGATGTGTCTCTTCTGACGTGTTGCGCCTGCAGCTCCCACCGAAAAGGGCTCTAAACTCGAAGCCCTCGTCGTTGGAATCCGAACGCGCAAGGGTCTCAAGGTATGCTTCACATTACTCGAGAAAATTCAGAAAATTTGACCACTCTTTTTCTAGCCCGAGATTCCACCCCTTGATAGCTATTACGATAAGCTCTAAATCGCTGCACATACCTATACATTCTGTGTTTCACATGTTTTTTTTTTTGTGTTCTTGCCTTCTGTGTATTGGTCTGCTCAGTAGTCATGAACCAATCTGTCCTGTATCATCGGCTTCTTAGAAGTAGCCAGGAACTACCTGCTGACTATGACAGGGGAGTGTACCGCTCATGAATTTCTTTATCGAGGTGTATGGTCAAAGCTCGTCTTTGCTTCCTCGTACTTTCCCCTTATTGGGTATGGGAGAGCCTGCCATCAACATGGAGAGAAACTCGTGAACTAGATCTGCCGCTGCGATGCCAGTAATTTCGGCTAGATATATTGCATAAATTCAGATATCTTCTTGAGCAGGCAGGTGTGCGTACCATGGTCGTATGAGGGGGCGACTTCCACCAGGTCAACACCGCTAGAAGTTATATTGGAGACACATAGGACAAGGAGAACAAGAACGCACACGAAATTCAAACCGGCAAGACCACGTATGATGCGTTTCACTTCTCGCATTGTCCACCCGCCTGCTTCAGGCGTTCCGGCTAGGTTGGACACGCTATCCATTAGAGCTTACTTTATTCATAGGTAGAGGTTAGGGAGGCGTACTAGCGGGAGCCAGCCCAGGATCTCATAAATATGTCAACATCAATAATCGCATGGGGGATGAGCTTGTGATATCCAACACTCACCAAGCACATCTATGTCAAGGCTACGGCGGATGGAATTAGTTGTTTCGCATAGAAAAATACGGGGTATACCTGAGATACACAGGCGAATCTCCTACTCTTGTCCTAATCCGCCGAATAATATCTGCAACTCCGTAGTCGTCAAGGTCATCTGTAGTTATTAGCTCGAAACCGACGGATTCATCGTGATGAATGTCTTCGATCCCCTATGTGCATATCGCATTAGCTGTGCGCGAAGTCAAAGAATCCTATAAACTAGCGCACATTGAGCTTGCATCGAATACCGGCATGAATGCTGCTGTTTGACATGAGTCCTTCACGAGCTGCTACCCAAAAGAAGGTTCCATGTGTGACTTCTGCTTGGGCAGAATTAGATCCAGGGTAGCCAACGGCAGGCCACGTATCAAGATGGGCATCGAAGTGAAGGACTGAAACAGGCCCGTACACTTTGTGAAGAGAGCGTAGAATGGGAAGAACCTGTGTATCTGTTAGGGGGAATATTCGTCGAAAAGTATTATGACTGCACACAATAGTATGGTCGCCACCAAGGGAAACAATTCTGGGATGCTCTTTCCCGTCCTTAGCAAGACGAATTGACGAAAATGTTCCTTGTTTTGCAGAAGCTATAGGACGCTCGAGAAGCGTGGTATATGCAGCCTCTATTTGTTCAACGGCTAATGCATTGTCGAACGGGCTTACAGGAACCTACGCCGAACTGTTCAACAATGTGGAATGTTTTACGAATCTGTCAGACGCATACATCTCCACAGTCCATTATCTTCGAGCCTTGAAGGTATGGATTACTCGCCCATGCCATGGTGTACCCACGCAGTTCCCTCTGGCGTCTCGATCCTGATCTAATGGCATAAGGACCGAACCTAGCCCCAGGACGATACGACACCCCAGTATCAAAGGGCAGCCCTAGCAGAGCAATATTGAAAGCCTCGGAGGGGTCATCGAGACATCGAGCGTACGGCAGGTGTGCAAAACTCAATGGTCCCGTAAAAGGTAAGTCTATCTGGGGCCCGTACTTCGAGGTCCAAGGTTCTTCTGCGACATTCAGTGGTGTTTGGTGACCAAACGCCAATGATGCTAGGCCGACAAACAGAGTGTTGCGCACTAAGGACATTACAAGTGCTGCTTGAGAGCCTGAGTAATTCACATACTTATCTCATAGTTTAAGTGCCTTCAGGCGCCTAACCGGGAGAGGGAGATAAGGCAGCCGTCATAAAATATCATGTTTTCATGAAATCCAATGGATTCAGGTATACACATCACGACACCTGGGCAAGCCTCCTCCAAGTAGCATGCAACGCTCACCGCCGTCCCATGGACGAGGGTAACAACAAGCAACTACCTCGTACATCAGTTGGCAGGCAAATAAATTAATGTCCGTTTGATACAGAAGTGTACTCCCACTCAACGCTTTTCAGTAGGCCATGCGGTGTCTCCAGCGTCGTATCCAGGAGGGTTATCGGAGTGTATCTGCTGACTGTACATAGTGGGGCTCGTTGGTGAACGAGGTCCACGAGGCCCTGGACTCTGCCGGGCAGGTGTAGACGATGATACGACAGGCTGGGCGGGTGGGGGTGTGCTGCTGAAGGTATAATCGTCACGTCCCATGCTGAACGGTGCAGCGCTGCCCATGATATTGGTCGGTGACGTGTAGTAACTTTGGGCCGATTCTACTTGGGGATTTGAGGTAGTTGAGGACGGGTACGCCTCTGCACCACCTGGGGGTGCATAATCTGTACAACGCAAGATAAGCCATCAGCTTCGAAACAGAAGAACGAAACTTGCAAGAAGTGTCCTGCGCCGAGTGACCGTGTACACCTTCATTGGAAGCATACTGGCCATGGCCATATGTCCCCGAGGACAAATATTGGTTATGACGTGGTTGAGCATAGGCGGCATCATAGGAGTTATATTGAGTCGAGGGATACTGGGCATGCGTAGTACCTTGTTGAGGAGGATAGCCAGCCACAGCAGGCGGAGCCTGTGGTGGAGCAGGCGCGTTGTAGTATGCTTCCATGGCGGATGTACCTGGCGCAGCAGGCGCGTACCCATGGTTAGGTACATACCCTCCTCCGCTTGCTTGTACATTTGAGTAACCGCTGGCTTGTCTGGCCTGGTGGTCTAGGTAAGGGTCGTCCTCTTCATCGTATTTGGAGGTAAGTGGTTTGGTGGGATCATACTCATGGAATGCGGGTAGACCGATTTCTCCTTGCTTCTGACGTGCCTTCCGGTCTGCCTCAGCCTTGACAGCATCCAACCTCATGGCCTCTTGATGCCCTGTTTCGTAAGCCCCAGGCATGGGCTGATCAGCACGCTTGTCTCGCGGTCCGCGTGGTCTATTGCTAATGCAGCATCGACCGAAACCGTAGAAACAACCCGCAAAGAACATGAGGAGCAAAGCCGCCAATGTTAGCCATATCGCATTGCCAGTCTGAGCGGATCCCCCGGGTACTTTGCTGATCCTTGACTTGAGAAGGAAAAAAAAGGCAATGTCAAAGATGAAGGCGATGAGAGCAACTGCCGCGCCGAATCCAGAGATGCAAGTGCTGCAGCATGCCATGGACATCTCACGAACATGGGCGAGAAGACCAAATATGGCGGATCCTGCGGCAAAAGCAAGGGCAACGATATGGAGGACTAGGGCATACGTGAGCCACTTGACAACAATCTGAGGAATTTGTATCGGGGTTGTGTTACCCAGAAGGGTATTTGGGTCTGGGGGCCATGTTATCTGAAATAACAGTTCCTATAACTGATGCAACGAACCAAATTCATAGCCTAATCTGGGAGTTGTGCAGTTGACGCTGCCTCCCGTGTTAAGGCAGTAGCCAAAAACACCAAACGTTGCGATTCCATGCTGACCATTGAGGTCGACGACAGCCTTTGGTTCCCGTGTCAGATGGCAAGATCGGGTGAACGCAATAACAATCAAACCTTCAGGAAAAATACCGACTTAATGTAAGGGACAGAGAAGGAAACCACGGCCAGCAAGATGGTGGCTGCAAGCGTCACCAGAAACCCTGGGGTTGCTGGTCTGATTATCGACATGATACAGGACAGCAGGCGTGATGAAGGTAAAAGGATAAGGAATGAAAGAGGAGACAAGAAAAGGGCTTCTTTGTTGTATGGAGATCGACAGGCGCCGAAACACTGCTTTCTGCGACCGTAATATCTCACAAGCCCGTAGCCACGCCGCACAGTACTGCCTCACCTTTCGATTTCACAGCCGACACCGCATAATATGGACAGTAGCCATACCCCCACCCCTGCTCTCTGTTCTCGCTTTAGAGTCTTCCAGTGTCGTTTCCAACACGAATCCGTTCTTCTCGAAAACTCTAACACTCCCATGGTTCCCCTTCCACACACTCGCACAAATATTTTTTGCTCCCATGTGTGGTTTCATCCACTGCTCAATCACCGTTCCAATAGCTAACGTCATAATTCCTTGGCCATGATGCGAAGGGGCCAGGTAATCTGCTAGTGCGTCAGCCTTGTGATCGACTTTGTTTCACCATGCCGCACCTCCAAAGCCCCACACCGTCTCAGGGTCACCCGGGAGTCTCTGATCATTTTCCTTCTTTAGTCTCTCTTTTTCTACAGGGTCTTGGACATCGTCGAAGCCCCATTTTCCGATCCCGCAGTCACCCAGAAAGACTTCATCTCCGTTTTCCTTGACCTCTCGCAGTATTCTGACAGGACAGCCTCCCACAAAGCCCCCTTGCGTCTCTTCAAGCTGCCTAAGCAGTGTCTCTGCTTCCTTTGAAGTGCCCTCTAACCATTGTTTGGCATGGTCCGTATAGTATGGGTATGGAGTGTTTTCCAGCCATTGGAACACACGTCGATCGTTCAATATCTGAACGATTGCTTCGCTGTCGGCGTCGTCCAGCCTTGGAGGCGTAAGAATGATGTTCAAGTGAGATGTTGGTAGACGAAGATAAGGCTCTTTCGTTCTCTCGTTGAGGAGGAGCGGCGAGAGATGTATAGGGGACTCCATCCTAATGGTCGAGTTTCAACTGAGTATATTGAATCCATAATTGATCAGTTCCCTTATATATGTGAAACCAGGTGCACGTATAACAATAGTCGCACGATGATGGTGTAGCGCTACAAAAGGCATTTTGATGATGAACGCAAATGCAAATGACTTGGATCCAATCTTCTTGGTATGACAGGACGGGTTTTGTTAAATGTCCGGTCTTTAGCAAGTTCCATTAAAACAATGACGTACGCCTTAACCCGCTTCTGTAGCACACGAATAATGTTGGCCAATTTGGCGTCAGAAAAGTTATACAGCACCGTCTACTCCACCTTCTTTCCATCCTTCCAAAACAATTGCTTCATCGCAAGAGCGACTGCCTTTTCACCCACTTCCATTCCCAGTGCTTCGCTGGCCCACTGACTAACAGCGTGATTCACATAGGGGGTGATCCGCAGCCTGTTACATCCAATCCTATCTACCACTGCCCTAGCAAATGTCTCCGAGTCAGGGCACAGAAAGCTCACAGACCTCCTCAAGGCGTTCGTTGCAACTTGGCCGACAATGAGATACATGAACCTCACGTTAGTGGGTGTATAATAACGTTCATCCATGGAAAGACCACGAGTAAGGAATTCCACGAAACGCTTGGATGCTGCATAGAGGGCCAAGCGTGGTGGTGGAATTTCTCCAGCGAAAGAACCTACGCTCATGACAAGTACTTTTCCGGGAGATCTTCGGAGTTGTGGCAAAAGAGCTTGCATGAGCTGAAGAGGGAAAAGAGCGTTCCATCTGACAATACTAAGCGCTTCGTCTTCGGACCACTCATCGAGTCTGAAGAAATGGTCAGGGCCATATACACACCAGGAAAACAAGATGATGCTACTTGACACTCTTGACGGGAGTACCCCCCACATTATTGAAAACTAAGGTGATATTCAAGTTGTTGAATGGTTCAAGAAGTTTCTTGAAGTTATGACCCGGCTGTGAGGCATCGGCCAAAAAATAATGAATGTCCCCGCTGCCCCCGCTAGCCTTGAGTTCCTGGACAACGTTCCTAGTCTTCTCTTCATTTCTCCCGTGAAGAATTAGATTAAACCTGCAAAGCCATTCTCAATTCGGCTGATCGACTATGATTTGAATGGACCAACCCTCTGTGATACAGTTCCTTGGCTACCGCCTTTCCTATGCCGTCCGTCCCTCCAGTGATGAGGGCGTAGGGTGCCGGACCCGCAAGATAGTCGTTAACACTGGAGGACCGTATGAAGTAAATCCAAACGAAGGTCAAGAAACGGTAAACCACTGGAGTGCCCAAGACTAAGCCGACAACGGCGAAACAATTGATAACAGTAACTGGAACGTCGTCGAACATGGTGGACGCGAAGAATATGAAGTCAGGCTATGTTGAACGTAGGTGATAGTTCGAGAAAAGTAAAGTAATTATTCGAGACTGGAAAAGTCTCGGACGAATAAGTACCTTATACCCGTTTGCATTCAAGTCTGTACTCCGACGCGCGTCGTGTATTTTGCACTTTCCATAGGGTGGACCACCCCATAGGTTTTCCGCCACAGCCGCTACATTTTGTCACTAGTTCAAATGATAAAAGTGGTTCCTTCCGTGTATATATAAAGCTTCACGAAAAGCTTTTGTCAAAAAAGGCTCTTGAGGCTATGCTATTGCACATCGGCCCTTCCAGGCTACTCTTGAGTTTTGTGTCACTCCTAGGCGGTTTCAGACATTCTGGCCTCTTGAATGTTGAAAGGTATGACAGACCTGAGATTTTCACAAAGAGATATTTGGATTATTTCTTATGCAGTGTATGCAATAGGGCTTTTGACTTTTGAAACAAGTTCAATCTCAGCTAGAAGTGGTGTACACTCTGCTGCAGCTGGGGGATACGTGGACGTGGGGGATACGTGGACGTGGGGGATACGTGGACATGGGGTATATGTGATTATGTGGGATGCTTGTATTAGAACTTAGTGCGGCTATTAGACAGGTTATACTATGAGGCGTTGTAAGTAAACTGTCTGTAAAAGAGTTGTTATGGCTCACCTCAGTGAATGGCAATTTCACTGAGGTGCATTGATGTTCTAGTGAGCTTATGTAATGCCTACTGGTCTGTGTGTTCTTGGCTTACTATCACCATGCAACTCTAACACTTCCCCTTAAGCCAAACACACCCCAACTGACACATAAAGGTGGTTTAGCTGCAGGGCTGGTAAGGTCTTGGTGAGGATGTCGGCAGGCATGTCAGTGATAGGGCAATAGTGTATTGATATGAGGTGTTGTCTGGATATGTCTTGGATGAAATGAAAGCAGATATCAATGTGTTTGGTACATGCTTGAAACTGATTGTTTTTGGAGGCGGATATCACTGACTGGTTGTCGTAGTACAAATGACTGGTTGCATGAGTGGGTGGGTGATCTCAGTGATAAACATCTGGATCTATAATACTTCCTTCGCTGCATGCATAATGGCTATGTACTTGGCCTCTGTGGCAGATGACATGATGATAGGCTGCTTCTTTGAACTCCAGGAGGCAGCCCTGCCATCTATTGTAAATACATAGTCAGAGATTGAGTGGTGGTGATGTTGTGAAGCCCCATCTGCATCCATGAAACCTTTGAGTCCTATATGCACCCTTCTACTAGGATCTGCCCAGGTCCATGGGTCCTTTATCCCTAGGACTAGCTTGTGGTCAATAGTGGCCTTCAAGTAGTGGAATACACACTTGACTTCTTCCCAGTGTGGGCAGCCTGGATTCTGCATAAATTGTGACAGAAATGCCACAGAAAATGTAATGTTGGGTTTTGCGCCCAGGGCTGCATATATGAGTGATCCAATGGCCTTGCGATATGGCACTCCCTTTACAGCATTGTAATGGCATGGAGTTGATGGGCATTGAGCTAAACTAAGCTTGTGCTGTGGGTTGAGTGGTATGAAGCCACAGATGACATCCTTTGTGTTGCCAGCAATGGTCATGTTGTCCACATCTGCTGCAATGATTAGGGTGTCATCACCTGTGAACTTGTTGAAAACCACATGTTCAATGTGGCATTGTTTGAAGCTGATCTTGTACATAGGTGATTGTACCACTCATGTCTGGATTGTCTCAGGCCATATATGGCCCTCTTAAGGTGACATACAAAGTTCTCCTTGCCAGGGGCTTCATACTCCTTAGGCTGGCGCATATAAATAGCCTCTTTTAGGTGAGCATTGAGGTAGGCTCCCTCCACGTCTGTTTGTTCTAATTCCCAAATGTTTCTGGCTGCCAGTACTGCGATAATGTGGATTGAGGAGTGCTTTGCTGTTGGAGCAAAGGTCTCATTATAGTTGATTCCCTCCTCCTGTGTGAACCCTTGTGCTACAAATCTACTCTTGTGGCTCACCAGGTTACCCAGTGCATCATGCTTGTAATAAAGTATGATGTGGCTCCCAACAATGTTCGTGCCAGTAGGTGGTTCAACAAGTTCCCACGTATCAATACCAGTATGTTGCTGCAACTCCTTTTAGATTGATGAGTCCCATTCTGGCCAGTCTTCGGTTGCATTACTGTTGTACCAGATGGTGCAATAGCCAAAGATGCAGAAGAGAATGGTCAGAACCTGTGCAACAACCAAAAAGAACATGAAAACTTACCACAGAACTCAAACTTGACTTCTGCAAGTCAAAATGACCACCCAAACACCGCCCAAGATGTCCAGCCATCATAGGCCAATCCACTCAAAGGATTCAAACCACCAGATCCCACTGACGAACCCCATGAGCAAGGTCATGGACACAGACTGAGTGTAAGGGGAACCTCTGTGCAGCTTGCAAAATCTGTGGAAACTCCTTGTGAAACCTTCAAACCCTACATTCCACCCCATGCGATCATTCCCATGCCCTGCAAAGTCCTGTGAAGTATTTGCAGCCTTGCCGAAGTGGATGTGAGGGGAACTCCTGCAAAGTCCTTGCACCCTAGGTTCCACTCCATGCAAACATTCCCACACCCTGCAAAGCCTTGCAAAGTGTATGCAAAGTGTACACAGCCCTTCCAAAGTCCACCCCACTCAGTTACACTTTGGCAATGGGCCTCTTGTTCCAGAGCTATGCAGATCTGTCCCTTGGTGGCTTCTGAACACCTCCCTGGCCCTGTCTGTAGTTCAGCACCCCTGTTGCTTATGTGATTTGGGCTTCGGAGGTACAGAGTTGTGATGCTCAAAGTATATAGCTGTTAGCTAGTGGGCAAGGGTGATCCTTAGAGTTTTCTCTTAGGATTCCCCCTCCGCCAGGTATGCCCTTGCATTGTATGTAGTTATATATGACTTAGGATTCCCCCTTCACCAGTGCACCACTTGAGTGTAGAGCATCTGCTTAGGTTGCCCTCATACTGAGGAAGCCATCTGCATATGTCTGTGACATCACTCAGGGCCATGGAGCAGCTTCAGGCTGTATGAATGCACCTATGTATCCATGGGGTATGCTGGTACCCAATAACAACATACCTTCAGGTGGCACAGCTTCACTTGCATTCCACTACAATCCTGATGGATCTGATGGTGAGAGTTGTGAGTGTGAGTCTATTAAAGAGGTATAGCAATGCCTGACTAGTGGCATAACAGTCAACCGTCCGTCGGCTCTCTGGCAGGGTTGATGTGTCAATGTTGTGGACCCGGGGGCTGGCTAGAGGTGTCGGTGTGTCGTTGATGACCAAGTGGCCACGGCGATAGTGGGTGACGTGGAGTATGTGAGGGGTGGTAGTAATGAAGAGGTTTTTGCGAGATATAAGAGGTATAGTAACTGCAGTTTGTGAATACGTAGTACGGAACTCGGGAACTGTTTGCGCGTTGACTTGAATGCAAGTGATGACCGGCAAAAGTGATGATGATATGGGTCGTACCAGACGACATATTTATACAAGCATAAACTAGAGAGACCGTGGTGAATCGGAAAGTGATGAGGAGAGAAGTGGAGTGGGAGTGTAGCTACGGACATTGATATGAGACACGTACAGGTCTGTGCGATCATGTGTGGTGTGGCTTGCAGATCCGCAGGGTACTACCTATGCGCACAGCGCATACATGGTTCAGTGCTACATGTGGGGCGTTCAGGGGGGGTCAGTGTCATGGGGTTGAAATATAATGGAGAAAGAAAAGAAACATGGTGTTACACCTCCTCGTGTGCACATGCCCCTCGAACTGCTCGTTGACCCCTGGCCTGAGGTCCCTGGATGATGGCTTATGCTCCCCTGGTGTGGGGCTCGACTCGGATATTGATTGATGTTCCCCTGAGAACGGGGCTCGACTTGGTACGCAATGTATGCGCCTCGTGCGCCGGATGGGCGCATGACTTGGTGAAGTTGTGGACGTGTGTGATAAACTCGGTGTGGCTCGGTGAACTCGCGGTATAGCTGGTAATGGGGGTGTAGTGAGAATGTGAACGCGTAGATGGAGTAGGTGGAATCATATCGTTGTCGTAACAAGAGTGACATAGTTGAGGGGGAGTCAATATATGCACTTCTGGCATCTAGCAGCACAAGGTAAGACCCCAAAAGCATCAAATGTCATGTTGTGTTTGTTTGTCCCCTGTTGCTTCCCTAGCCAGTATATATGGTGGGCTTGACTTTCCCTGCTATCCTACCCATTGCCCCTCATCCACCTTCATATCTAGCTTCCCATGGTCCTCCTTCAGCACCCATACCTTGGTGCTCCATTCCAGTAAGTTTGCCAAGTCCAGTTTCTTTTTGAAAAGCATTTCATATGAGGTTTTCCCATCCAGCTGGTAAGTAGAGGTGGGGTTCTTGAGCCAGACTGCATGTAGATTCTGGCCATAGGAACTTAGGTAGGTCAGCTGCATAGTGCATTTGTTAGATCCCTGAGATCTAACACCGAAGCTCTGAAGCTCCGGACCTCCGAACCCCGAAGTAACTATTATGTTCCGTTTTAGTTCTTGTTGTTTGCCTCTTAAAGTATAATTCTCATTCACGACCCAAAGTAGAATACTTGTACCTCTCTCGATCCGAACCTCCGACCCTATTCCGAACTCCGCTTGTTATACGCCTCTTATATCCTTCTTGTTATACGTTCTTAGGATACAATTAGCTTACGAGGTATTAATAGTCCTCCAAACTTGTATCCAGTTCTTTAGTTTGAATATTGACTTAATTCTGCGTTACAAACCTCCAGTCTCTTCGCATCACTACCTCCATAGTTAGATACTATTAGTAATAACTCCGAGTCCAAACCCCTGAACTACCCCCGATACTCCGGCCTCTGAAATTAGGGACCGAACGATAGTAGGTGGCGCAACCCATAAGTTGAAGCCAAGTCCCTACCCCCCTCGTACGCTTTCGAAGTCTCCGACCTCCGAAGTTCCAGGTAACGTCCGTGAACTTAACAGCATTGCACACACATGTTCAATTAACGTGCGGTAAAGATGCACTAACAGGAATAATACCTATCAGCCTGCATGCAATGGTCCTTCTACCTGGATGGTCTATAATTGTTAAGTTCATGGATGTTACCTGGAACTTCAGAGGTTGGATGCTCAGAGATTGGACTTCAAAGAAATATAAGGGGGGTAGGGACTTGGCTTCAGCTTATAGGTTGCACCACCTACTATTGTTTGGTCCCTAATTTTGGAGGTCAGGGTATTGGAGGTTGTCCGGAGGTTTGGACTTGGAGGTATCACTAATAGTATCTAACTACAGAGATAGTGATGCAAGAAGGACTGGAGGTTGGTAACAGGGAATTAAGTCGATATTCAAACTAAAGAACTTGTAAGGGGAACCTCTGTACAGCTTGCAAAATCCTTGCAAAATCCTTGCAAAATCCTTGCGAAGCCTTCACACCCTACATTCCACTCCATACGAACATTCCCATGCCCTGTGAAGTCCTGCAAAGTGCATGCAAAGTATTTGCAGCCTTGCCGAAGTGGATGTGAGGGGAACCCCTGCGAAGTCCTACAGGGTCCTGCAAAGTCTTGCGAAGCCTTGCAAAGTGCATGCAAAGTGTACACAGCCCTTCCAAAGTCTACCCCACCCAGTGCCACTTCAGCATTGGCCCTCTTGTTCCAGAGCTGTGCAGATTGGTCCCTTGGCAGCTTCCAAACACCTCCCTGGCCCTGTCTGTAGTTCAGCACCCCTGTTGCTTATGTGATTTGGGCTTTGGAGGTACAGAGTTGTGATGCCTGAGGTATATAGATGTTAGCTAGTGGGTGAAGGTGATCCTTAGAGTTTCTCTTAGGATTCCCCCTTTGCCAGTGCACTGCTTGAGTGTAGAGCGTCTGCTTAGGTTGCCCTCACAGAACTGATACAAGATTGGAGGACTATTAATACCTTGTATCCTAATTGTATCCTAAGAACGTATAACAAGAAAGACATAAATGTAGAACAAGAAAGATATAAGAGTTATATAATAAGTGGAGTTTGGAATTGGGTTGGAGGTTTGGATTGAGCAAGGTACAAGTATTTTGGGTTGTAAATGGAGATTATACTTTAAGAGGCATACAACAAGAACTAAAATGGAATATAATAGTTACTTTGGAGTTTGGAGGTCTGAAGGTTCAGAGCCTCAGTGGTAGATCTCAGGGATCTAACAATAATGCAGTGAGCAAAGAGACTACCACTGTGGGTTGACTGGTGTGGAGAATGAGTCATACAGCCTGTTCTTCTGGGGTGTAATGCAGGTAACTTCTTGTGATGGTGACCTGGCTTCATGTGACTTATGATGTAGGACTTGTGACTTGTGATGTGTGACATATGTGCAGCTATGTCCTATGACAAAGCTTTAACTTGGTGCCCTAAACTTGGGACTTGACTTGGACTTGAGCATAAACTTAAGAGAAACTTGACTTGAGAACTGAACTTGACTTGAATTTGTACAGAAAGAGTGAGCCCTTATATACACATCCCCAAGCTACAATGATGTCATGCACTGTGATAGGTTGAGTCATATGATGAGCAAGCAGTCATGAGTCAGGATGAGTCATGGTGAGAACACAATGCACAAAAGGGGAAGCAAAGGAGAAATTACAATAGCAAAAGTAAGCAAGAATGTGTTGGATAGGGGTAAAGTATGGTGAATGAGTAATAAAAGATCTAAAAATAGAATAAATATGAGTCATAATGAGAAAAGACTAACAATCATCAATAGTATAAATGAGCAGGTGTGGCATCTGTGGGCATTTTTTGTCAGCTCTTAGATCAGCAATTTCTTGGTGGGCTGCTCCACCAGTACAGTGCTATATACTGCTCCACCGGTCCAACAATAACCCTTGACCCAAGCCACCACTGCTGCTGCTCAACCTCTCTCCTCTGCCCCTCTCTACCCCTGCCTCTCATAGATAGAAATAAACCTGTGCTGTGTGAGAGTGAAATACCTACAGAAGATAATATATAGCTACAGCAGAGGACAAAAGACACCTTCCCAGGGGTGTCTCTGCTTTGAACTGTTGGGTCTGACCTCTTCACTGGGGCAGGTTTTTCTCTGCTAAGGAGCCTGGTAATCTTCTTGGGCTGCCTTAGAGGGAGCCACAACTGCATTGCAGTTCTTTTTAGTGTTGACTTGCCCTTGTAAAGTAGGTAAATAGTATTATACCCATGGCCCTCTTATAATCTGTTACTAGGGTGAATTTTTGCCCTAATAGCTTGTCCTCCCATATCATGAGGGCTTCAAGCACGGTGATTGTTTCATGCTCATGCATTCTGTAATGTTGTTGTGCATTACTGAACTTTTTTGACAGGAATCCCACTGGTCGGCATTTCTTCCAGTCTGGCCCTTGGCCATATACGGCTCCAATTCCTGCTTTGGAGCTGTCTGTGATAACCCATATGGGCTCTGGGTTATGTGCATTGATTGGCTTCAGGATCGGGGCCCTACATGCTAGTGCTTTGATGCTCTTGAAACATTTTTCCAGTAGCGGCATCCATGTAAAGGGATGATTATTCCTTATACACCCTGATAATGGCGTGGTGTATGTGGTGTCGTCCAGCATGTAGTGTGCTATGTATTGTACCAGGCCTAGAAAGTGTTGGACATTGTTGAATATTCTAGGCCGTCTCCACTCATGGATGCATTGCATTTTATCCACATCAGCATGTATTCCTTGGCCATCTATAATGTGGCCAAGGCACTCCATTTGTTGAGAATAGAGGTCAACCTTGCTCTTGCTAAGGAATAGATGGTTGCCTCTAAGCCGTTGGAATACAATGCCTAGATGCATTTTGTGTTCCTTGAGGGATCACAAATAAATAAAGATGTCATCCATATATACATGGGTGAATCTGCCTATGCAGTCGCGGAACACAGTGGTCTTTAACCACTGGAATGTGGATGGTGTGTTACAGTCACCAATTTGCATTACTTGGCTCCTGAATGTTCTGAGGATGGTCGTGAAGGCCGTCCTATGTACGTGGTCGGGTATGATGTATATTTGTTCATATGCTTCCGACATATCAAGCTTTGATTGATATGGTGCTCGGACCATATCATTACAAATGATATTTTGGTCCAGGAAAGGGGTCACGTCTTTGATCGTGTTCTCATTTTGCTCACGCAAGTCGAACACAGTCCTCAGCTTGCCGCTCTTTTTTGGCACACAGAGCATGGGTACCACTTATTGTGCCACTGCTGGTACCCACCATTTCACGGTGGTGTATCTCGATTTTCACTAAGAGCTCTTTGTGGAAATGCTCTGGGCATTTCAGCAGCCAGTAGCATATTCGCTTTCCAGGATCAACCAAGTTGATCTTGTGATTAACCTGCCATATGGATGGTAGTTCTAATGGGATACCACTGACAAGGTCAGTGATGTTTTCATCCCAGCTCCTGCAGAGCTAGGGGATTGTGTCATCTGTTAGGATGACATCACAGGTCTGTGCAAGCCTGAAGTGCTCCAGGCACTCCTTGTGTCCCACTCCAGGTGGGGTTTGAATACTACTCCATCCCCACATCCTTACTTTGTAGTGAGGACGCTTCTCCCTGCATATGCAGGGAGAGCTGTCGGACAGGCCGTGTTGTGGCCCATCCACCTTATCTCAGGCCTGCCTATTGGCAGGCCTGTAGCCCAGCATGCTACCTACTCAGGTAACTTGCTTGTCTTTCAGCAGGATGTCGAAGGACACTTTCCCAGTGAGCACGATCTCATTGTCAACTCTGATGGTTCCTGGGCTATTAAAGTCCAGGACTACACCATCTTTCTAAGGAAAGGTGTGCTGAGCATCACATTGTAATATTCAACATTGGCCATGTCGAAATATTCTTCAACTTTGTGTGGACCAAACTTGATGGTTGTGTATGTCCCGTAGTTGATCATGGATCGACTACTAATGCATGCCAATTGCAATGCAATTGGTTGTGCAAGGGGGAATGTCTTTATTCCCGTGGCTCATGTAAATTTGGGGGATATTAATGCCCCTTTGCTACCACTGTCTAATAGACAGTGGGCCTTCACACCATTGATCTCCCAATACCTGGAGAGGGTACCGTTCTCAGCTCACAGCCTCTCAGGCCGCATTTCGTGTTTGTTCCTATGATGATACATAGGTTTGGTGGCCTTGTCTGAAGCTGTCGATTTTGCCCATGCAGCCATCACCCTTGCCATTGCTTGTTCTCTGTCATCTGATGTGATCCTTATTGTGCTGGATCAATAAGTGATGGTATGGCTATCAGCCTCTTCGTCCTCATCCCATTGGTACTGGGATGCTCTGGCTCCCATTCACCCATATTGTCATCTTGAGGCTCTATCTCTTGATGCTCACCTCCCCTTCTTTGTTGGGAGATGAGGCTCCTTCCTCTCATGGATCCTTTTCAGGATCCTCAGCCCCTTCTGCCCTTACCCCTGCAGCTCTTGCTGCTTTGTTGAGGTGGGGGCAGCTAGCCTGGATGTGTCCTGGTTGTCTGCACTCGAAACATGTGGGGCTTGTGCTTGGGCCCCCTTTTTGTATGTAATTTGTTTTTGTCGAATTACTGCTGGCCTGAATGCCTTGCACTTCTGGCCTTGGCGTATTGTGTACATGTGGCTGTGTGGCACATTTTGGCCCAGCAGCTGTTGGCTGGGCAGTTCTTGTTTGACTGTCCTGACATTGTGGCCTAACTGCTGTAGACCGTGTTGTGCCTGACAGTGTATTCATGTTGTCAGGGCAGCGCATCCCATGATTGTACCAGGATGCCTCAATCATTTGGGCAGTCTCGTATAACTGCTCAATAGTGCTGAATTTGGCGTTGTATCCCTTTTTTAGCACTTCATTGCACAATGTCTCATGCAATGCTGAAATGAACCGTTTCCTGAATGTGTATATGCCAGGAGGGTGTATCATATGCACCAAGTATTTCGTTAGGTCATTTAGAAGCTCTTGGACAGTTTTTATCCCTTGTACCACCATGTCGAACTTGTTCAACACATGGTGGTGTGTCAGGGTATGCAGGAACATTTTCTGTAGACCTTGTACTACCATTTCCAAGGTCCAATCCTGTATCTGATGATCAAAGTGTTCTACATTTCTGAAGAACCACTCCTGTGCCTTGCCCTTGAAGTGGGTGCCTAAGTAGCCAACCTGCATATCAGTGCTAGTTGGCCCTAGGAGGCTGTTCATTTTGAGCCATCTCAAGATGCTGGCTATGAAGACCTTGAATTCTTCGAGGTCTGATCCGCCTGCATATGTATTAGGGTGGTCTAATTTCATGCCTGCTTTTGCTAACATGGGCTTTTCAGGGTCCATGTCTGCACTATCCACTAGCGCTACACATATCATGCACGTGATGCCATCGTATGGCTCAGCATTGTTGTTGGCATGATCAGGTATGCCCTGCCCTTCTGTCAGGGCCATTGAATGTCCCCGCTGGTCAGGGGGGCCTGACCTGATGACAGCCCACCTTTGACTGTTGTCTACGTCTGCTCCTCCTGCATGCGTGTTGTCATCAGTTCAGTGACGGGTATCTCCTGTCAACCCCATAGCCTGTAACTGGCTCCAGCTTCCCAGAGCCAGGCAGGCTCATCAAGCTTGTTGTACCGCCTCCTCCGTCTCCTGCATCGGGAGATTCTCATAGAGGGACTGTGATACCCCCCCTTCTGCATGTCTCACTTTTAGCTCTAATGCATGGGTGTGCCGCCTGGTAGCCACTGCCTCTTTACGCTCCTAGTGCTCGACTTCAAGCTCTAGACTAGCTGTAGTCGTCTCCATGTCCGCTTCCGAGGCAATGAATATTTCGAGACCCAAAAGAGCCTGTCTGACAGACAAGTCAGATGGTGGGAATTCCTGTTGCATTTCAACTTTAATATCATGCACATTGATAGGGTTGAAAACAAGGTAGTGGACTGCCTGTCCTGATACTATGAGAATGACACAAACGATGACAAGCACCCCAAACATGTCTATGTCAATGCAGACATGAGATTGGACCCAGATGGCAAACTGTTACCAACCAATTGCTATATGGAGATCCATGCAGCAGCAGCGAGATGGTGTGATCATCTTGCAGACAAAAAGGAGGCCTGCATGGTAGAGTCAGATGCCATGAATAAAAGCTCTGAACAGGAACCATCAGAGGCAGAACTGGCCATCAATGACAAGGTCGTCACCATTGCATCAGGCAATGACAACGTTCCACTACAGATCTGTGTAGAGGAATCCATGGACTTGAAAAGTGTCCTATGGGACATGTATCACAAGGACACTACATGTGCAAAAATTCTGGCCAACCCAGAAGCACACCCAACATTTGGCATACAAGATGGGGTGGTCTGGACCAAGAACCAGCTCCAAAAAGATGTCATATGTGCCCTAAGAAACACGTTCCAGAGGGGGAGGAGGCTAATCAGAATCATTATCGATCATGCATACCAGATCATTGGACACTACAGTCAATGGAAGACGTCAAGCTACATTCAACGATCATACTGGTGGCCAGGCATGGCCACAGACATAGAGGCCTTCTGCATGTCATGTGGAAGATGCCAGACAAACAAGACTAGCACAACAAAGCCTCAAGGGCTTTTACATAGCCTGCCCATCCCAGGCAGGCCATGGCAATCCATAGGAATGGACTTCATGGGACCCCTCCTTTGATCCCATGACAAAGATTACTTACTAGTAATCATAGACTGGCTAATGTCACAGGTCCATCTTGTGCCTACCACAACATGAGTCACTGCCCACGAAGTAGCCTGGATATTCCTCAAGGAAGTGGTGAGACTCCATGGGATCCAAGAGTTGATAGTCTCAGACCATGACTCCAAATTCACATCTGCGTTCTGGCACAAATTACACAGATTAATGGGAACAAAGCTCCTTATGTCGACATCATTCCATCCTCAAACAGATAGGGTGACAGAGTGGGCCAACTGCTCCATTGGCCAGATCCTTAGAACAGTCATCCAGGATGACCAAAGGGACTGGGCCGACAAATGCCCCATGGTAGAGCTGGTGCTGAACATTAATGTCGGCGCCACTACTGGTTTTGCTCCATTTGAGCTAAACCATGGATATATGCCTTATGTAGGCATCCCGGCCACGATGGACACCAAGTTCAATGGTGTCAAACAATTCGCCCAACAGGTGAAGTGGAATCTGATGGCTGCACATGATGCAATATTAGAACACCAGGTCTCGCAGACATTTCAGGCAAATAAGAAATGTCGCATGAACGATTCATTCACTGTGGGAGACCTAGTTTACATCTTGACACAGAACCTGGCCCTCCCCAAGGCCAGGGCCAGGAAACTGGTCCCCAGGTACATTGGGCCATATAAGATCATTAAGGCTCATAACACAGCCTCTACAATAACCATAGAGCTGCTGCCCAAGCTGGCGGCCAAATGAATCAACCTGACATTCCATACAGGGTTGATACGTCAGTTCATTGCGAATAACAATGAGTGGTTCCCCAGACGAGAGGCCAAGTCATTATATGACATTGGCCAAAACGACGAGCAGGAATGGCTAGTGGATGAGATAACATCCCACAGATGGATGGGCCCTAAAGGGCTGCAGCTAGAAGTCAAGTGGACTCTCAGAGACACCACCTGAGAGCCCTTGACAGCATGCAAGGAGCTCAAAGCTCTAGATGTATACCTAGAGCTTTGGGGTGTAACAAACCCATGCGACCTGCCATGACAGCCTTAGGTCACATTGATCACGTGAGTATCATGTGACACAGTGGCACCAAAGCACACCCCGCCATAAAACCTGCTTGGATCATGCTGAGAAAAAGGCTAAGTCTTCTTAGAAGTCACCACTATCACATCTTCCAGAAGATGTGTGATGACCAAGACATCCCCATGGATGCAGCTCCCATTGCATCAATGTCCACTACAACATTGATGGATGCTGCCAACATGGTAGCTGCCCACCGAGACAATGGGTGGCAAATTAGCAGGTGGCAAGGCAACACAGCCGTATACCACCCAAAAGGATGTGCCCTGTGCAACAGGTACATCCAGTACTTGCTTGAGGCCACAAGCCTCAACCAAATCAACATCAAGTGTTCCCATGTTGAGGACGCCATCAATACAGTGTGGCTGCCGCAGTTTTGCAACATTGAGTCCGATGTTGAGCGCCGTCTCCAAGGGCATGTCGATGACCTCAACAATGAGATCAACGACTTTAGGGAATCCCTCCATGACGTGAGGGAGTCCCTAAAGGACTCACAAAATGTGCTCCGCATTGAGCGCGAACAAAATGCTTGCGACCATGAGCAAATCGCAGCCCTTGAGTGAAAGCTCAAGGAAACAAAAATCAGCTCAGCAGCAACACTGAGCAAAATTCCCACACCTCAGCCAATGAAGGCAGTGGGCAAGCCCCAGCCCCTGCCTCAACCAGAGGCAGGGACATCCAGCTATCCAGCTCCACTGACGGGCAGGATGACATCTAGCTGAACGCCCCCCTAACCCAAGGTGGGTCCATCAACCTGGACTATCTCCCTGGTGGCCTGGATAAGGCCAACAGCACAGCCTCCCAATCCAGAAGCAGGACCATCAACATGGCCCATGATGCTTGTGGACTGGATCAAGGCACAGAGGCCCAAAGCCCCAGATTTGTTTGCTGATGAATTTGGGATGGGATGGGCCATTGTTTCCAGGGATGAGCTAAACATGGCCCCCTGAGCCACCCTATCCAAACAAGGGCAGAAAAGGGGGTATGGACCTCCGGGAGAAGTCCGGGGGCTGGCGTGGGTCATGAGGGATCTCGAAAATGATTACCTGGTGCACAAGCCAGGTAACTTGCTGAATGATTCTGCATTCAGTGTAGAGAGGGAGGGGGCCATCAAGGCCTATGAGGTGGAACAGGTGGTGATCACCATGAGGCCCATCGTGCCTGGGCCCAGCATAGCACTGCTACTGCCAGCAGGAATATCCATGCCAACAGGCCTCTCTGGCCTGGGACAGTGCCTCCTCCATGGGGACCCCCTAGCATCCCTAACAGGCTGCTTGCTGCAGCCCCTAGGATGCTCTGCCCCACGACAGGCAGAGTGGTACGATGTATGCTCAGTAGCCAAGCCAGCATTCATCATGCTAGTTGATAGCATGAAGAAAACCCCCACCCCATCACGGATGTGGGAACAGCATGCGGTTATGTGGGAACCACTGTTCAACCAGCAGAATGCCTTCTTGGAATCCAGCTGCGCAACCAGCCTTAAATAGTCCTCTATCTTTGTAACACCACCTTATACTTCCCCCATAAAAACCATATAAAAATTACTTTAGGGTGTTTCAAACATCCCTCTATTTTTCCTCAATTTTTGCCTATTTTTCCTAGGCCTACTTCTCTCAATTCCATCTTATTTTGTGCAGCAGAGTTGTGGACCCACTTGTATCCACAACTATGTCATGGACTTTCGATTTAAAACTCCGACCAGTCTACTCGGATTCTGCGGAGTTCTTGGTTTAGGCTCACACATGCTCCCACAGCCCCAAAGTCATGGCTCCTTCAGACTCAGCCACTGAGTCTGAATAAATTACCAAACTTGGATTAAATGGTTGTGGAGCCACAACCATTTAACCAAATCAGGCAAGTCTTGGTGAGATAGGTCCACCTGACCTTATCACATGATGCTGAGACATTTGAGGCTGTGCAATGAGTCATTAGTGTGGAAGGGCCCTGATTGGTTGGGAATTCCCCTGAACTTGACAGAAGGCAGTGGAACTCCCTGGAAACTGTCAGAAACCCTGTTATGATCTGGTCCCTCGTGGATCTCCAGTGACCCCATTTGGCAACTAACCCTGTCCCAAGCCCATACCCCAAGCCCGACCTTATCTGAGCCCGTCCTGAAGTAGACCGAGCCCAAGCCCAATCCATGTTCCCTATACTCCACTCCCCCGAACTCCTTTCTTATCTGTCCCCGAGCTTCATTATGATTCCCTTAGTTAGTTTGTCCAACCCTGTTCCCTGTTATCTGTATATAAGTCTCGCTATGTATGCACCCTACTCTTCAGTCAGAAATCCAACTAGATACCCTTCAAACCATTTACTAGCTTCTCGCTCCGTTGCCTCTTAGTCCCTTCACTCCTCTTGTCCTAACTTGCTCTGAAATCAAGGGCACGTGTAATAGTGGATGGTGCAGCACATAAGCTGAAGCCGAGCCCTCACTAATACTCCTCGGCCGAGCTCGGTCTGAACTTGCCCGAGGGCCCACATGAAGACCTGGTCTTAACAAACCCCTAGATCTTTCTTCCAGCTTCCACTAGCTTCTACCCCTGTTCCATTAATAGATAGAAGAATCTACCTGCTTATCTAAGCTCCTGTACAATATGATATAAAAGGAGGCCTTTTGCCTGCCTTGGAGAAAATCAATTCAACCATCTTCTATCCTACACAACTTGTGTGACTTGCACATCAAACTAAGCTGCTAACCCCAGCGAGGGCTCTTACACTTACTTAGTGTATTAATTCTCAGTTGAGTAGTTGCTTTACTGCTTAGCCACTTGGACTAATCCTCCGGGTGAAATTCTACAGAGTGAGTCTGACAATTGATAGTCTTGCCAGTTGCACTCCAATACCTGAGAGTTATTGATCAGTTGATTTTCCTATTCAGTATCTTTCACAAGTCAAGTCAAGTTGTTTATAAAAGCTACCTTACACGCACTTCTCTTGTGTCTCTCGTTATTGCTATGCACTGACAGATTATCAGGTCAGTCCATTTATAAACTCGCCTGCTAGGTGTATTCCTCTTTCTTTGGAATACGCTTGAACCCTGAAAGTGTCCTTGAACCTACAGTCTAATAGTTTATTACACATTGCTGCTAAGAAACGCATTGCCTTCCATCTGTGATAACTTGGACTAGTTATTGCACAGATTGCAACCAAGGTACAAATATTAAATTATTTCTGGAGTTGTGCTGCAGCAGTGCTAGTATCCTATAAGTCTCATATATGACACATTCTGATAGATTGAAGTGTTAGAAATAACACCAATGTCTTGAAGGGTTCCAAAACAGTAGTCATATGACACATGCGAAGCCTGGCCAGGGAGCAGAAGCCGAGCTGCTTTGAAATAAAGGCCGGAACCCCAGGCAACATGGCCACCATGCTCACACAATGGCAGCACAACCCAAAAGGGGTTCCAACCGCCATCCGCCAAGAGGATGACGGGACCCTCAACTTTACAGATGTCGACATCTGGATGTGGTTGAGGGATAGTACTCCCTGAAAAGGGGGGCAGGTCAAACAGCGCATACTACAGCTGTTCAGCCAGGCCAGTCAATGGGCCTCGCCGGTAGACAAGAGGGAGGTGTCAACGCCCATTGGTGACATGCTCTGACATTCAGTCCAGCTTGGTTTGAGCCT
>QFFB01023060.1:0-15473 GCA_003316465.1 Ramaria cf. rubripermanens
AGTATTCTACTTTGGGTCGTGAATGAGAATTATACTTTAAGAGGCAAACAACAAGAACTAAAACGGAACATAATAGTTACTTCGGGGTTTCGGAGGTCCAAAGGTTCGGAGCTTCGGTGTTAGATCTCAGGGATCTAACAGGTAGGAGTAACGAGTTCTGAGTCAGAGCAGAGAGGTATACAATGTGGATCATGAGTGGAGTTAGGGATCATAGCACAGAGAGGGAACATAAGCATGATATCTAAAAAGGTACCCATTGTCTGCCAGTATGGAGACACGGATGTTCTACTAGGAACAAGGTACCCTTGCTAATGGAGGGGCTATGGGGATCAGAGAGCTGAGTAAAGGTAGGGTAGTAATAGAAATGATAGTGCAGACAATGGAAATGGAAGTGGGGAATGCACAGATGTAACACAATCACACATTGCATATCCCATAAACTAGAAATTCAATCTTGCAGAGCTTATTATGACCATCCTTGCTCCAAATTTGATATGGCCCCATTGATACTAGTGTGAGGGCAATCCAAGCAGACACTCTACACTCAAGTGGTGCACTGGCAAAGGGGAAATCCTAAGAGAAAACTCTGAGGATCCCTTCGCCTGCTAGCTAACAACTATATTGTAAGGGGAACCTCTGTGAAGCTTGTGAAATTGTTACGAACTCCTTGCAAAGCCTTCACACCTTACATTCCACTCTATGCGAAAATTCCCATGCCCTGCAAAGTCCTATGAAGTGCATGTGAAGTATTTGCAGCCTTGCCAAAGTGGATGTGAGGGGAACTCCTTGCAAAGTCCTGCATGTTCCTGTGAAGTCTTGTGAAGTCCTTGTGAAGTCCTTGTGAAGTGCATGCAAAGTGCACACAGCCCTTCTGAAGCCAACCCTACCCAGTGCCACTTCGGCGTTAGGCCTCTTGTTCCAGAGCTGTGTAGATTGGTCCCTTGGCAGCTTCTGAACACCTCCTTAGCCCTGTCTGTAGTTCAGCACCCCTGTTGCTTATGTGATTCAGGCTTCGGAGGTACAGAGTTATGATGCCTGAGGTATATAGCTGTTAGCTGGTGGGTGAAGGCAATCCTTAGAGTTTTCTCTTAGGATTCCCCCTTCACCAGGTATGCCCTTGCATTGTATGTAGTTATATATGACTTAGGATTCCCCCTTTTCCAGTGTGCCACTTGAGTGTAAAGTGTCTGCCTAGGTTGCCCTCACATATATACTTTGGGCATCATAACTCCACACCTCTAAAGCCCAATCACATAAGCCACAGGGGTGCAAAAATACAGACAGGGCCAAGGAGGTGTTTGGAAGCTGCTAGGAGAAAGACCTGCAAAGGCAAGAGGCCTGTTGATAAAGTGGTATCTGGTGGGATTGACTTTGGCTGGGGTGCATATGCTTTGCATGCACTTTGCAGGACTTCAGCAGGGCATGGGAATGTTTGCACTGGGTGGAACATAGGGTGCAAGGACTTTGCAAGACTTTGCATGGCTTCACAGGACTTTGCAGGGGTTCCCCTTGCATCCACTTCGGCAGGGCTTCATATGCTTTGCATGCACTCTGTAGGACTTTGGCAGGGCATGGGAATGTTCGCACTGGGTGGAACATAGGGTGCAATGACTTTGCAAGGACTTTGCAGAGGTTCCCCTCACAACCAGGGCTTTCCAATAGATCATTTTAGCTGTAGGCTCACAAATAAGATCTCTGTCCAAATGTAAACAGTACAATCTAAGTAGAATACAACAAAGCAGGCTGTTTACCTTGTAAACCTGGTATTGAAGTGAATAGCTTCCTTGATCAAACATAGACCCTTCTGATGATTTGGAACTTTCTCTAGCTGATCTAGTACAAGCTGATGTGCCATTACAGCTGGTGTGTTTTGGGTGGTCACCCTGCTACCACTGAGCCCAGTGCCTTTTGTTAATGGGCCACCATTGCTTCACTAGCACAGGTTAAGTTACAAATTAAGCCATGATTATTTGTAACTTACCTCATTTGTATCACTGTGAGGGCAACACTGGTGACAAAGCCACAATCTAAAGATACTCAAGGAGATAAGAGCCAATATGGGATAATGACCAACTATGCAGTGGATATCCTCAGAGATCAAGCTGAGGAGATACCACCACACTGGCTACAACCTGATCACTGTGCTGACAATGCTTACATAATCAGGGGAGATAGAAACTCATGGAAAGTGATAGAAAATCTGGAAACTTAGAGAACTGAGACTTTGGAAATCAAACTGGTAAACCCTGATAATCCCATGCTCAGCTAATAACATCCTGCTCAGTCTGTTGATTTGATATGCCAATACAATCATAGTCCTTGAGAATATCTGTGACCCTGGCCTTATCAGCACATGCTTCATGTACCTTGGTAAGTAATCTGAATCATGATGAAAATTCTGCTTACTTATGACAATTCAAATCCTGGTTTTTGACCTGTAGGGTATATCATTTTCATGTTCTGTCATGGTTTACCAGGTAGGTGTGTATATGCACATTGAGTGAAACATACACATAGGGTTTAGAAAAATTCAAGCCCCACTAGAGTATATATGTTACCAGTAATTATTAGCATCAGCTGATTCTGACCTAGATGAAAATTATGATACAACCAAAGGAAAAATGTGTCCACTTGCATCCACTACATGCAGGCTTGTTAAGACCAGGGTCTACGTGTGGGACCTCAGAGCAAGCTTGGAGCAAGCTTGACTGAGGGGGATCAGTAAGGGCTCAGCTTTAGCTTGTATGCTGTGCCATCCACTAGTGCATGTGCCCTTAATTTTGGAGCAAGGTCAGACAAGAGGAGTGGAAGGACTAAGAGGAAGTGGAGTGAGAAACTAGTAAAGGATTTGAAAGGGTATCTAATTTGATTTCTGACTGAAGAGCGAAGTACATACATAATGAGACTTATATATGGATAACAGAGAAGCAAGATCAGACAAAATAACTAAGGGGATCATAATGAAACTCGGGGATGGATAAGAAACGGGGTTTGGGGAAAAGGGATATAGTGAACGGGGGTAGGCTCAGGCTCAGTCTACTTTGGGACAGGCTTGGATAAGGTTGGGCTCGGGGTATGGGCTCAGGATGGGGTTGGTTACCGAATGGGGTCACCAGAGAGCCACAAGAAACCAGATCATAACAAGGCTCCAGTAAGACAACACTGTATATGAATCCTGTCCCTCCCTCACATTCCATGCAACCAATTGAGCCTGTAATTGAGCCTGTGCTACTTGATGCCAATGCCAATATGCCATGCTGACCATTGGTACAACCAGGAGGCTCAGCACCCAAATCATGTAGGACACATCAAGAGTTCTCATCATGCAACCTAGATCAACTCTTGGGAGCAGTCAATGCAAAAACATGTGTTCAGCCTAATATCTTGCTGGGAAATATTATCTACTCTGGCGCTTATATTACAGGTTGATAATAATTATCAAACTTGATAATTATTAGTAACACATATACTCTACTGTGACAAACGAACCCCGACGTGGGCTCTTGATTTTGGCTTTTAGCGATAATCAATTACATAATCGATCAACGGATAACATAAGCAAGATTATCAAGACGTATTGTGAAGTGAGCTGATACGCCACGGCAACGATAGCGGGTAAAACGGCTATCTCTTTGAGATGGATGGACGTCCCACATGAGGCATAGACGCATGGTGGGCCGTGCCAAACTCTGCATCGCCATACCACTTTGCAACTGCGAATTGGGCGCTTGGCAACAAAGTAAGTACTGGGTCGTTGCTGCTTGTGGAGTCCAGCGGCTATACACTCTGACTAGCACCATCGCAAAGTGGATCGTTGCGCCAGGCGTCGTGGCGGTTATCTTTTTCGCAGACTTTTTCAACGTAGATTCCTCTTCAACTTGAGATAAGAAAGATATTCGGAGGAGGCAGTCAACTACTCAGCATTTGTGTCCTCAAACAGCTAGACTGGTATCTAAGTGTAATTTGTAAGCAAAAATTCTTTGCTTAGTGTGACATGTGATAGGTCACGTGACTGAAATGAACTCGCACTTTAACTGTGTCAAATACTTCCGCAAATAAATTAGTGTGCATTTACAACCGTTACTGTATCTGTTTGGGCATACAATATTACAAAAATCTGATTTACGCATTTCGCAGCAATGGCTCAGCGCCAAAGTATACATGCATGTACTTTTTGATGCCACTCGCTCTTAGAAATGCTAGCGACTATCTAAGGCATATAATGGTTATGCATATGGGAAAGGTGACCATAAAATCGTAGTCGTAGATATACAAGAACGACTCGGAGACGATGCTAAATGCTTGCGCATTCAGTACCTTCGGCCGCCACGTCCGCCTCCAGGTCCCTGGTAGGGGCCATAGTCAGGTGGAGGTCGACCTACAAGAATAGTGAATGAAGCTGCAGCATCGTCAGTATGTTTGGAATGGCGCACCCCGTGGAGGAGGAGACCGAGGGCGTGGGGGACCTCCTTGATTGGGAATGCTGGCGTTCCGAAACACTTGCATTAGATCATCTACTCTGAAGACAGGACCTGATCACAAAATCAGCTGTGACAACTAAAATCCAAACTGCGTTCGACATACCATCAAAGGTCGCTGAGGGGGGCAACTGGACCAAAAAAAACGACGAGGGTCCAGGCAAATTAAGCGGTGCCCTATCATCATGCACGGGGACGTCCCTGTCCCAATCTCCACGAGGATCACCTCTCCTAGGTGGACTGCCTCTTCCCCAATCCGGGCTCCCGTATCTCCTCCTCCCTGGGGGAGGCATATCCCTCCGGTCTCTGTCTCTGTCTCGCCTATCTCGATCCCTGTCTCTGGGGGGAGGCGATAGCTCCCTCGCTCTCTTCGGCGGGGGCGGTCCCATGTCTTGCGACGTTGAACGGCCAACGACAGACCTTCCCCGTTCTGGTGATGCAGCTGGCCGCTTCTGAACAGCATTTCCCCCAATAGAGCCGGTCGAATTCATGGAGATAAGGCCATTATCAAGTTTAAGGGAGCCATTACTTGAGCCTGAACTTCCGGCAGGCATCCAACCAAGATCACGAATAGCAATGGCGTCGTGATTTGAGTATACGTGCCGTTGTGCAAAGCGCCGCATGGGGAGGTCTACCAAAAGCGAATAAGGAAATCTCAACTTATTCCAGGAGAGAAACATATAGGCACATGAGACATACCATCTGGATAAACTTCGGCTATGCGTTTTTCAAGTTTGTCCGCTGCAGCGAGGTCACCAAAGTTATACTCATAGTTTGCCCAGGTTTCCCAAATCGGACGAGCCTTATCAGGTGAAAACGTCCCAACTACTCGTTCAAACAAGGCACGAGCATCTATAAACACCATATCAATAGTTGGTTGTAGGCGTGTAGAAAGGGTACGTACTGTTTTCGTCGTTGATGGAGATTAAGAATTTTAGATACCGAATGACATATTCTGCATCTTCCCCGAACTGCTTCAGTCCTGTCTCGTATATCCGCGTGGCAACGTCGGTGGCCTTGGTGAAGTGGTATTCCATGGATGCTGTGTGCAATGCCTCGCGTAAGACCACTGCAGGAGATCAACGACGAAGTCACAAACCAGCGGCCTCGTAGATTTCCCAGCTGATCCACTTATCCTTCCTAGCCTTTCCGAACACGTTTCTCGCCGGTTTTAAACCCTCCGCACGCCTAGCAAAACGCATATATGCAATCCAGGCAATACCGAGCTCCGTTCGACGACGTGCTAGCTCCTTCTGTGGAGCCATTAATGAAATTGAAGATGATGTGGATGACTGTGCGGCGACAGAGCCATTTGACGCAAAAGAATTTTCGGGGGTAACCGTTTTTTCTACCTTCTCGATCTCCCCATGTAGGACTTCAATGAATTTGGTGAACATGGTGTGCACCTCAGCATGATTCTTTGCATTTTCTTGTGCCTCGGCATAAGCGAAATTAAGAAGAAAACTATGACGACAGGTTAGTTCCGTGACAACAATTATTCGTGGAACAAACCTCGCGAGGTTTGCTTCTAGGCCAGCTTTGAGGAACGACATGGCTTCTTCTGGCTTCGTGTTCTTCTCGGTCCACATGTACGCCATAAACCTGTTACATCCGCGCATCAGTTCTATCCAAACAGCCATCTATACCTATCACCCACCATGTCTCGGGATTGAACCGCATCCGTATTACTGCCTTCTTATATGTGGCAAGAAGTCTCGCGTTGAGTAATGGCTTATCCTCGATGTCGAGCGGATTTTTCTCTTCCCACTGCAGATAAGCTCTCCAAGACTTGGCGAGCATACGATGACCTTCGCTGTGCGGTGACGTTGGTTCCGGTAAATTCAGTGGTTTCCGTCCTGTTGTGTGGCTATGTGCAGGAGGTGGAAACAGAATTGCAAGATGCGACCGCAACTGCTTCAAAACTTCTTTAGCAGTCATATATGCTTTACTCTGATCCTGAATGAATTTGCGAGCCTTGAGGGAACATATGTCTCTCAGAAACATGACAAGGAACTTAGCAAATAACATACAGTGATTTTATTGAGTCCAACCTCAAAGGCGTTATACTCACTCCACAGCTGCTCCAAAACCTCGAGTGGAATTTGCACTGCTCGCTGGTAAATGCGTCGGAGCGCATCCATCTTTTGCTGTTCTTCCCATGTCGTATGTGTCTGGGTGCCATCACACGTCAGACGTCACGCTGGTCACGCATAACTCGCCGTGCTTACTTCTCCGGCCTTGACAAAATCAATATACTCTCGCCATATTTCGCCGCTATCCTTATCCTGGCCGATGTACAAGAGAGCGAAATCGTAAGCCTTGCTGACCATCTCCCGCGTCGAAGGATCCGCATTCATACGTCTTTGGGGAAAACAGGAGATCACATTGAGAACACACCGTACAGCAGATCTAATGCTCCAGCACCACAAGCTCACCGAACATATGTCAGGTAAAATTTCCAAAGCCTAACCGACGGCGAGGGTCTTAAGAACCGATTGAAGAGGCTCTCAGCGGTGGGGAACAATCCAGGATGCAAATAATGCTCCAAATAGGCAATCTGCGCTTCGGCCTTCAAACAAATAGGGAATAGAATGCACCGATTTCACATCCATCCATATACGAGTCAGACAACACGAAGATGCACACAATGTAAAGAAAGAAGAGCCGTACGGTATTGGGGTACGCTTGGAGCAGGCTTTCATACGCTTGTTTGACCTTGGCAAGATCGCCAGACTGCTCTGCAAGCTCGATCAACTTGTTCCATGCGCCTGAGTCGTAACGATTCTGGGCTAGATGGGCCTGCAGCGATTCGTACTCTGACACTGGAGGTGATTCTGCCTTGACAGCCACGTCGGGACTTTCCTGGCTGATGACTTCAGGCTGGTCGCTCTCCTGCTGCAGTTGCGAAGTAGGCTGCTCCTGGGAATCACTAGGTTGTGGATCGACAAAAGTCTGGTTCAATGGGTCTTGCAATTCTTCTATCTTGGGCTCAGTCGTAGGCGGTAACGTCTGCTCGTATTCCACATCTGGTGCGGATGCACCACTCGCTACTTGATCGTCTTGATATTCTGGCTGCATGTCATCCATGCCCATCTCTCATAGGCAGGTAGCGGTCCTGGGAGCTTGACAAGCGTGGTGAAACCAATGAAAAGGTTTGAAACGGAGCTGGAATCATCGTGGGAAGAGGACTCGACGAACAGTTCCAGTTTTTGCGTTATTTGTATTACTTTGAAAAATACTACACACATCTGTAATCCAAGGTACCGTGGAACAATTTACGGTCGTTCCCTGACTGCTGCAATCCAATGTCCACATTTGAGTCGCTGCCCGATGTAGCAGGCGCCGCTCCCTTAGCTTTCGTTGCACAGCAAGCAGTCGTGAATACATACGGTATGAATGTCCTTGCGCCTGCTTGGCATTATCCTGCCAATAATTAAGGCCACCATAGGCTATGTATTGGCGCGTAATAACCCAGACTCTTCCTTGAATGTTCCATGAAACTCGGACCCAACTTGGGATGTGCCAGGGCACAATGATAGCCACTGCCTGATCTACATGACTTGCCAGCTGGATTTTGGCTGTAGGTATCGCGACAGTTGGGAAGTGATTCAGATCTGATCACGTGTTGTCTCATAGGGGTTCGTTTGGTAACCGACTGGCGTCTTTTGACTATAGGTTCGATGAGCCAACCCATACCAGGAGCTAATGGCCTCTTACAGGCGAAGTCCTACCTCGATTCGCTGAAAGGATCGTTCACCTCCACTTGGCATGACACCGAGCGTACGCTCGAATTCCTGATGCAGATCATACAACGACAAACGCAACACATCGAACATCTGCAGGAGAACGCTAACATGCTTGACAAGCAAACGCAAGAGGAATCCGGCAGGATCAACTCATTGGAAGGAAAGATCGCAGAGTTAGAGGGTTCTGTTGCGGAGAAGCAGAGGATGTTGACCCAGGTCGTAAATGATAACCACAAACTGAAGGTAGCGATGACACGTGGATTATCCCGCTTTCAAGAGTTGCAAAACAGGATGGGCGGCCTGGAGGCGAATTATCAGAGCGCAGCGTCTGAGGTGGCGAGTCTTCGAATCAAGTTAAGTGAGGCTGAGGAGCGAGCGCTGTCAGCCGCCGCCACATCGGAACGGACACAGACAAACGAGAAGTCCAGTGGTTTGACCGATGACCAGTGGAAAATTCTCGAGGTTGCCTTAAAAAGAGAGTTGGAGGTCAGGAATGGCATTGGTACGTTAGGTGGCCATAGCATCTGTGTCGGTGGTACTGACCATCATATTCAACAGTTCGGAAGGCAGCACAGGATGCTATAGAACCCCTCCGCGTACGTTATGTGCGTTTATAATCTGTTACTGCTTTCTGAGCGCCTGTATAATAGGACGCTTACGCGGCTTCGCAAGCCCGCGTGAGGGAGCTCGAAGAAGAGCTTCAGAAACGCCACAGCGGCGACACGGATTTAACAGAAGTGATTTTTGTTTCTCAAACGAAGGACACCAACTTACCATGAACGGATCGTCCAATAGACGCCACTTACTGGTGCTGGCGCTCGTGACGAAGGGCCTTCTTCGAACAATTCTGGCAGCCACATTTTGAGCGGCAATTATCGCCCCAAATATTCGCCTACACTTGAGGGGCAAGTTGGCAATGTCACAGCTGCGTCACCACCGTTTAGTCCAACCTCGAGTGCAATCCCACCTACGGCATCATATCAGGGTCATATCAATCCAGCCAGCTCATCCACAATGGCTTCACATGAAATCATCGATCTCACCTAATCGCCGGATGACGTGTCAGAGACACAAGAGAATAAACAATCGCACATTGAGGGTGATGCGCAGTGTCCTAAACGCAAAAGAGTTAGCCCGGACAACACAATACCTCCACTACCGAAACCATGTCCGATTTGGTTCAAGGCACACAGATCAACGCAGGGCAACATTAACCAAAATCAATCACGGTGATATACCTCATAAGCGATCATCATTCGTGGAGTCAAAAGGGGAGGGAGAAGAGGAAGCCCAAGTTTGTATTTTACGTTGAAGCTTGCAGGGTGTTAGAGAAGTCGCCCTGGAGCTTCTGTGCTCGCCGGAAGTGGGCCGGTATGGGAGCCTGCATTACTAAATAAATACTCTATGAGACGTTATGGAACAAAGCTAGGTCAGAATGCGAACGATATAGAAGTCTATATACTACAGATGGACTGGCATACCGAAACTCAACACGATACATTTTGACTAGACAAAGATCAATATTGCAGGATGGATAGCAAGATAGCAAGAACGACCGGGGCAAGAAACTATTGAAAACTTATGCAGATTTCTTCCTCCTCCTCTTCGGACTCCCAGTTGCAGTCGAGCCGGGATCTTCTAGCTCGTCCTCCGACGCTTCCTTCCTTTTTCGACTTCCGGACTTCCGGGAGCTCTCAGTGACGCTAGGGCTAAAATTCACTGGGACAGTCATACAACTATTTCGAAAAGGCGTTGGAAGGCTGCCGGCGCTTGGGCCTGGGTTTACAGCACGTGGAGTCTTTAGAACAGAACCTGAACCACCGTGTTCAGTGTAGGCGTCAGAAACGATGGAAGACATAGAAGACGTGGCGCGTGGGGTGCTCGGCGCCTCTGGCGTATCACGCAAAACGGAAGGAGGAAGGCGATCCGGTTCAATCCTCACAATCAGTGCACGAGCTGCTGCTTGAATCACGCCGTAAAAGCTGGACGGAACGGTCAGTGAAGCCCAGGACGGCTTACCGTGCACTTACCGCGAATCACGAGTAAACACCCTATTCCACACTTCTCCAAAACCGCTAGGAAGCAAATGGGAAATGTCTTCACGCTTCGGAGAATGTGCTTCTGCAAAGGGCGATGAGCCGCAATGGTACTCATATGAATATGACAAAAGCATACCGTTCAGACTATATTTTCCATAGAACTTACAATTATCCAGCGGAAACTTATCTCCCATCCCATGGTGTAACGCAGACATCTCAACTATTACATGCTCCACTGTGAGCTCACTAATGCGCTGCTGTACGTCCGTGCCATCAACCTCGGGAACCTCTAAATTCTTGGCCGCCTCCACGATACTCTCAGGGGTAAAATACTTGCGCCACATATCGCGGTCGTCCCACGAAATGAACGCCTTATCCACAAGCTTATACAAGTCCCTCTTGCGGATTCTTCGTATGATCTGGCGTGACTCTGCCAGCTCCTGCGCCTAGATTGGGGAGCCTGAGGCTTGCAAAAGGAGCAGTCACTTACGGGGGATTCAGATCGTTCTATTTCTAGAAGAATGCCATCATCCAAGTGCATGAATCGTTTTCTATCATTGATGCGCTCAGCAATGTTGAGATACGGGTCAGCCTTAAGGAGAGCATCCACGATCATAAATTCAATAGATTTGGCTGAAACGGTGACTTAGGTGGATCCTATAATTCAAAAACAGCCTACTCACCGGTTTTATGGTGATATATTGACTTGTGGAGGTTAAAACGCTCCTGGAATAGACCGTATACGGTAGCCATATTCTTTTCCGAGTAGCAAATCTCCCCATTAATGACGCGCGCGGAATTGATGAGTCTAAGCAGATCAGACTCGGCGTGTTTTTATCATCAAGGCGAAAGGAGAACCTTAGCAGGTCTGTAACCGTCCCGGAAGAAACAGCATGTTTATCTCGCGCAATGTAGTCAAACCTGGCTATATGCATTGAGAACTTATAGCGGGAAATCGAACGAAACCAACTTGCTTGTCAACGTCGATGCCATTGCGTTTGTTGGCAACGATCTCAAATAGGTAGTCCTTTTCCGGCGGGGAGCTAAATATGCATGAGACGAGCCACGCACCAACTTGGTTCACTCACTGTTTGATGGTATGGTTCTTCGTCCCAGCTATGAGGTCTTTGATGAAACGCACCTCGTCCGGTGTGAGCTGGATGTTATTATCCTCAACGAGATAGTCCAACATCATTTCGCTGGCATCCTCGTGTACCCACTTGATGCTAGGGCTATCGAGAAAATAATAAGGATCTGGGGAGCATAAATTCAGAACTGATCTTGACATACAGAGCTCTAGGGATGAACTCGTTGTCCCAGACATGGGAGAATGGGCCATGCCCGAGATCATGGCAAAGGCCCGCCACTTCGACGCATCTGACATCACGGTCGGTAATGTTCAGGCTGGGCTGTGCATTACGGAGCCTGTCGACCATCATCCTCGAAAGGTGAAAGACGCCTATAGGCGCCAAACATACGTGAAGATCCCCGCCCGCTTGGAAGAAGGGGACAAACCTAGGCAATGCTCGAAACGATTGTGGGAAGCCCCCGGCCAGACGAAATACGACGTGCCTAATTGCTTGAGGTACCTGATGGGAGTTGATTGATTCATATGAGCTGAAACCTGTGTCATACAAGAAATAACTACCGCAGCCGTTGAAACTGAGGTCTACAGCGAGTGAGAGAATCACTGAGCATTCCATGGCAAGATTTGACTATGCCCAGTTACTTACGTGTCGATTATGGAGGTAATTAGTTTGGACACGGATACTTGAGAGCGCGTCAGAAATCTAGGTTCAATATGGCACAGAGGAGCTCGGATCTTTACTGTAGCCGTGCACCGGGCACTTGATTTCTCTTTCTGGCCCCATGGGAACGCTGTGATGTTCGTCGCTAGAATTGTGCAGGCTGGACTGACTCGACATTGAAACTGCAGTGTCGGTGGAAAGTAGACGCGTGGTGGACTGAGTTTGAACTCTCTGGCGTTGCTGTGTGGCACGACATGCTCAATCGGTTGTGTTCTGACACTCATTCCCATATAGGACCGCAAGTTTAGACTCTGGCGCTTTATTTTGGATAGATGAAGCGCGATGGCAGCTTCCGCGTGGGACAGAATACGACTAAAAGCCGCAACCTGGCGCCTGGGTCAAAAGGAAATACAATCTACATTATCTCGCATCTTCGATATATAACCACCCGATTGCCTCTTGTATGATCTTTTTGTCGTCTCTTCGCCCCTCGCAGTCTAGTTGAACCGACTTGTCTGCACACGCCATGCACCTCATCACTATCCTGTCTGTCTTGATTCCCGTTACCAACGGTCTGTCACCCTTCGAGCATGAAAAAACCGGCGACCTTCTCATGTCGTACCCTTTACAGCGTATCCTCTGGGCAGATCATCTCACATCCATTTGGTCGAGTTGAGCCAGAATGATTTCGCCGGAATCGCACTGCGAAGCCCCTTTCCCGCATTCCGCCCAGACGCGGCTGAGGACACTCTCCATCGCTCGCTGGTGTGCCTCGTCTCTTCGCCTGGATGTGCATGTGCGCTATACTCACGCAACGCTTGTGATTATCCGTTGCCTTCTCTAGAGGGATGTGACACCGCCATCGAGCCTCACGTCCCGCGACTTTGCGACCTCTTTCGTGACGACGTTGCTCGGCGGGGGTCTTGCCTTGTACTTTACATGATGCTGACGACGACCGAATACCCGACACGACCCCGGTTGTACATTTCGTTGCGAGACTGTATCATATCACGGCTATCTTGCTGTCCATACCCATCGTTGCATATACATCATGTTGATCCAGTCTGATGTTTTGTGCGCAGTCTCCAGCGCATTTCTCGGTATAACGACGCGCTACAGTGCCCGCAATCAATCACCAGCACCTGGCAGCTGCGAGCTTGGACATGAGTGGTACTTTACTGCTATCTATCATGACATTCCCATCCGGATATCACCACTATGGCTTTCGCAGCAGGCGGTGGGCGTGAGACTGAGCATATTTTCCGGAGTTGTGCACCCCCGAGAGATCAGAACTCCCCTTGCTGTGTTAGCTTCTTCGGAGAGCCTGCACCGCCTCATCTTAATCTCGAGATCTCAGCTCCATATCACCTGTGATCTCACACTCTCACGTTCACCCACCAAAACTCATCAGACTTTCCAACACTTCTGCGCGCCATTAACAATTCTGCACTCCGGTCGTTTCTCTCCGGCAGCGTATGTAGTACCTGCAGGGTAGCTCTGTATCAGGACATCGAAGCCATGCCATTGGACGTAACAGACCACGCCGCCTGTGGCCTTCCGTATCCTGATCCTTGAGAGAAACCATCTTTGATTTACTTTTGCAGAAACTAGACTTACGTAACTAACCAATTGCCCGCTTTTTCTTTTACATCGGCGGGTCAAAATATGACACGAGGACAGCACAGAATAATCAACCATACTATAAGGCCGTATGCAGCCCGCGCCAAAGAACTTATCTCGGTAGTACTGCACCAAAACTCTCCTCGACGCTCCTTGTAGTACATGACAGTGATCTCTGGTCGTCTGAACCAAGTAATGTGTCTGACGCTTCTCTTCCCACCGCCGCCAGTACGTACGTACCAGACTCTGGGTCACTAGTATTGTACATAGTATATATACAAGACCGGCCGGCGATACACTAATTTCGTGTTCGAGGATCTTGCCCGGTACTCGCTATACCAAATATTGACGGGACACATGTTACACGCGGGCGGTTGTCGAATAAGGTAGTAGATCACTTCCCCTCGTTGGTATTCGGTAATCCCAGCGCTCTGGCGATACTGGCGGGTTCCAGAGGTTGATGGCGCTGCTGTTGATACATTTGGTATATCTGTTTCGCGAGAGGGAGGTTTCTTGAGCAAGGTTCCATCATTTAACAAAAGTGTCCGGATGGAGGCTTGGCGACGCCGCTCCTTGACCCTTTATACCCTGCAGGAATAAACCCCATCTTCTGCACTGAATAAAATGACCCTGCCATCAGATAGGGGGGCAGCGGATTCACGTTCACTGGGGCATGCAAGATGAAAGGTAGGAAAAGCGTGCCACCTGTCGCATACTTCGAATTTGAAAACAGGCGGAGCAAGGAAAGGCAGTCCGCAGACAGTGAGTGGGCCAGCCTGAACGCAAAAGGCTCACTTCGCAAGAAGTAACAACGAGCTGGGAATGGCGGAAATCAGCCGCGTTAGGGTTCAACAATGTTGCTCTGAACCCATATTCACCAATATAATGTGTACGTACCTATTTTGGCCTTGCATGATCTATTGCAGAATATCTCTCTTAGGGTATCTATGTCCATGTTAGGAATGCGGTAGGACTAGTTCCAATCCCAGCGTCGCCTGGGTCAGTCCGAGAGTTAAGGCCAACTTTTGCGGCGGCAACCTATCTCCCTTTCTCGAGGTTCTTTCGCTCGGTAGTGACCAGCCCCCTGGGGTGTGAAATCCAAGTCCACGTCCATGCTTGGGTCTCTGAAAGATAGCAACGACGAAGAACCTTTTCGGTGGGTACGCAAGGGTCATAAGTACCGGCCTTTAAAGCGGTTATCCCTGCGAAAAATCATATTTCAGATCGTTAAGCTTGAGGAATTTGTCATTATCGACCTTTCATACATGATAAAGAAAGCCGTCAGTGGTCATTGTCGATATTCTTCAACTTTGCACATGAGATGGGCTAAATTTGATTATTTAAACAGCCATTAGAACGTTCTGTAATGATGTCGTTTTGGATCAGTGCGCACGACAGAGAAGTTGGCCTTGCGATATACCAGATACGCCTGATTGAACCTATGTGTGGAGGAACAAAATTGACAACCCTCGGGTCGGCTGGAGAGCACCTTTCCGACAGAGCTTTACTCTCAAATGTAAGATGTACGTGGTGTTCGTAATATGTCTTTGGTTGAGGATTCATCAGAGCGAGCGGTGTACGGCGTGCGGGTGATTGTGAGACGGAGGGTAGTATGGATGGAATCCTGCTGGGTAACGGCAGATATCGATGTGGCCATGGCGGTGCTTACATACCGTGTCTCTCACTAGTTGAAGATAGTCGTTCAACGCGCCTGCTGCACATAGCAGCCATCCACCGTCGGATTTAGCCGGCCCGCACACGTGGGAGCCTGCAGGATCAGTCACGATCTTGCTCCTTGCAATGGTACGCGATTCTTCGTGCAGAACCATGCATTTTCCATTC